>WBNM01040858.1:0-141627 GCA_013399055.1 Ramphastos sulfuratus
GCCTTAAACCAGCACAGTTGTAGAAAAGACACTTATATTGGGACACTCAAAGCAAGGTAATGACAGCACTCCCCATGTTAGCACAGGTCTCTGGCTTTGGAATTCAGAGTTTTCATTTTCTTTTTTTTCTTTCTTTTTTTTTTTTTTTTTTTTGGTTAATATTTTTGGTGATTTTGCCAAAATCGAATTCCTTCCAAGGAGACACAAATAATACTCTAGACGATGCTGTAAACCCAAATCAATGTGCTTATAGCCAGAGTTATGTCACTACAGATACATCACTACATTCTCCATTTCCACTTTCCTCGTGCTATGCTTAGGCTTATTTAACATCTCCCAGCCCATTGCTTTGTCCATGAGGAAGCAGCACAGAGAATAGCAGAGCTGCGGAACCGTGTTAGAGGAGATGCCTGCAGTTGCTGTCGCTGTGCAACACTAGAGCCGAGCCACTAAAGACCCTTGTGCAGCGCTGTGCTCATGGGCTCCAAAGCACCCTTCCAGAGCTTTGCTCCTATACCTGACAGTAACCAACAAACTGAAACCTTCCTGAGCTGTTCTGTCTGCTCTTTGATAATGCTGGACTCAATGTTAGAATGATAATACGATATATAGAAGCAAATAGTTTCATCTCCCCTGCACTCCAGATGGCACCACCTTGGTTTCAAATAACAAAACAGAAGTCCAGAGGGCAGTTCCTGTACATGTCTGCTGGCTTACTGCAGCTCTTCACAGCTTCTGTACAGCTGCTGGGGGAGCCAAAGCTTGCCTGACAGGAACTAACTACACACGAAAAAAGAGCAGAAATAAAAGCAAGGAGTTCAGGAGGTTCCGATGAGTTCTCTGGCTGAGGCTTTCACAGATGGCTTTTGGCACCAGTCACATTTACATGAATTACATTCAACTGTCATTGCCTTGTCATTGATTTCTCACCATTTTTATCTCTCATTAATTTTATTGCCTTAGATTTTCTTATTCTTTATGCATCTCTATAAATGAGAGCTACCAACCTCCTATTAGAACTATTAAATCTTGGAGACATCAAGACTTTTTATTTGATGGCAAACACTTAATGGAATTCCAGTTCTGGTAGGCACAAACAGAAACTCAGACCTACAAAACTGATTTATTATTTTTCTTTAAAAGGTAACTAGGAACTTGTTTACTTATTGATCTCTGCCTGCATCTCAAATGATCCTGAGTTTGCAGTGAGAAAGCAATTAAAAAAAGAAGCGGATGGAGCTAATGCATAGCTTGGAATTAAGGTGAAAAGCAACTAAACACAATAGTGACATGGTTTTAAGGTACCTTTTAAAGTGGCCGCTGCTCAGAGGCCAGTTAGCACCTTCTGCTGTGGGAGACAGACCATTCGCCTCTGCTCAGCAGCAAAGACAGACTGTCACAGAACAGCCAGCCAAGAGCCATGGCACGCTGGAGAAATTGGTCAGAGGCAGCTCCTCCCAGTTTTTGGCTCCCATCCCATTCCAGACCCACCAGAGGAGTGTTACTGGACTACCTCTGCACTGAGGAAGAAATCAGCAGCATCTTGCTTCCTGAGAAGAGAACTCAGCAGGAGTTAGGAGCCAATGAGAACACAATAACCTCTAATCTGGAAACTACAAATCAAATTTAGGATAAAATGAGGTTGCCAAAGCCTAGTTTGCAGGCCAGACTCTCCAACTGTTTTAATCAGAGTTGTATGGGAAATGAACACATAGTCTGGGATGGGGAAATGAACTGGCAATGGCAGGATGCTGCAAATTGTGGCAGGCTCAAGGATGGCACATTTGATAAGCAGCTGACTGCAATTAGTTACTGGCACATATATATTTGCACACACACAAAGCAGAAAGATAAAGTGACATTTGGAGAAGTTCAAGAATGCTGACTGTTTTCTGCCAACTGGAAGCCAGCTCTGTCCCTCTGAGGCCAGGAGGATCTGCCTGTTATGCATAAAGCCTTTCTGTGGAAGCGGCACTAGAATGGTGACTAAAGGAAGAAGAAAGCATGCCTCAGAGTTTTGAACAAATAAGCTATGAAGAGATGACAAACTGACCCTGCTCATGAATAAAACTCTTGCCAATATTTAATCATAACCTCCTCTGGAGTTCTACTACACCCGAATGAGAAGCTACACTTAAATGTAGGTGTTAATCATTAAGGGCAGCACTCAGACCTGAGCCAGGCTTTAGATCTTCGTGACAGAACCACTGTAACATAACCACTGCACAGTGGCACAAGCGGACTCCACCAATACACTCTGCCTATCAGTTCTGATTTTCACACATGCTGCCAAACCCTTGCCCTTACTGTACAAACTGTTCCTCCATCAAGCAAGGTGTTGCCATCTCCAACCCTCGTTCTGAACTTTAGGATCTCAGCACAGCCTTCTTTTTCCAAGCCCAAAGCTCACCAAGTGCTTACACCAAAACTAACCACCTGTACTCTGGCATTTCAGCATTACTTAGTCCATCTCCAGTTTTACTTAGGACCTTTCTTCGTAAACCCTGGCTTAATCCTTGGTCCAATTCCTTGATAATTCCAATTTTTAGTAGACGTGTTGAAAGCAGACATGTGTCACTAACACTTCCAGAATCACTAACACCCCATGAGTGTAGT
The DNA here is from genome assembly GCA_013399055.1 of Ramphastos sulfuratus. Taxonomy (NCBI): domain Eukaryota; kingdom Metazoa; phylum Chordata; class Aves; order Piciformes; family Ramphastidae; genus Ramphastos; species Ramphastos sulfuratus. The sequence goes on from WBNM01040858.1 coordinate 2,617, forward strand.
TTCCATGCTTTCATAAGCACCAAGATGCATTAGCCACCACTGGAACTACTTTGAAAGCAGCTCCTGTCTTGACAACAGCTCTCTAAGCTACCACAGCCAGGTACCTTGTCAGGCTTTTTCTCTCACTGCAGAGGTAAGCCAAGTCCCAGTGTCAGCCCAGACAACATATGTGAGATCAGGCCTTCATTGCATTTCTTCACTCTATATGCCCCGAGGAGGAATAAGTTAGCAGTAAGACATTTCTGCAAAGCAGAGACAATTTGCACTCTTCAGGTGACACTAAATTCCTTTTGTTCAGTTACTGTAGGAGCACTCTGCATGGCTTTTACTAGGATGCTGCAGAACCAAGGGTCATATACCTGCCTCCATCATCCACCCCTTAGGGATCCCTCCTGTTAGCCAGAAGGCATTTCTGAGTGACAGGGTGCAGCTAGCGTGTCTCAGGTCAAAGCTATAAACACTGGGGTATTATTTTGGCTGGGTAGGAAGGCTGGAGATGGAGAGCCTCCTGTTAACCAAGGTAATGTCCCACTGCATGCCTGAAGAGCTGCTTCGGGGATGCTCTGACTGGAGATGCAGACTACATGGCAGCAAGCCTTCTTAGGTTATGGGAGTAAATAGCTATAAAGTAAGCACTTTATATTCCAAGTCCATGTAATCTTTAATGAAAGTCAACTGAATAAATAAAGGATATTTTTTTTTCTTCTTTCTAGAAAGAAGAATTCCTTTAGGAAGAAAATCCTGAATTGGCATATTGCTTCAATTGAAACCTGTAATGGGAAAGCAAATCTTTTGTGGCTTTAATCAGAAACATTAGGGCTTGAAGCCTGAACAGCTGTTTACTATTCCACTATCTGATAAAACTTCAGAACCCCAGGGAAACTAATTTAAAAGAAAGACTTGAGATCTAGACAAGCTACTGCAAATCTAAAACTAGTCATCCAAAGTGGAACTGAGAGACAACTGTGGTCTTCCTGCTAAATCTCTAGCTGAACAGTGGTGCTACAATTAATGAACAATGATGAAGAGAAGAAGGTAACCACTGCAAATCCCTTGATTAATAACTCACACAAAATGGAATAAAAACAAGTTTCAGGGCAGTTTTATGTTGTAGTGCCATGTTGGAATAAAAAAGAAAGGGTACAGGACTACTTAAGCATCAGTTAAAGGAAAAAAAAAAGGAAAAACCCACACCAAGGAAGGTTGCTTTGATCTCTTTTGCTAGCTTTAACTACAGCCTTTGAGGTGTGTATGGGTAAAATTTGTTCTTCAGAGTTGATACACTACATATCACTTAGACTGTTAGGAAGTTAGTTACCAAGCCCTGATTCGGCAGAATATTTAAGCCTCTAACAAAACCCTTCCCTACTCAGCAAAGAAATGCACACACATTTCTGAGCCTGACATCACACACACAGCTGTAAACAAAAACCTTTAAAGGGAATTATATTAAATAGCAAATGCTACCTATTCAAACAGGTTCCCTTTTGCTTAAAGATCCTGCACTAGATTATGGTCCTGTTCTGGCAGGGCGCCTGGTCTCAGTGGTCTCCGGAGGTCCCCTCCAACCCCTAACACCCTTTGATCCTGTGATCTTAGAAGCATTTTAGCACTCTCTGCAGCTCACTGGACAGAAGAAGGCATCCTGTGAAAGACGAAGTGGTGCTAGAGCTTTGGTAAAGGCACACAGGAAGGCAGCCAAAGAAGAGTTCAAAACCCAGAAGGTATCAGAGTTAACAACCTGCTTTTCACACACATCAGAAACAGAGAACTATTCAAAAGGTCTGCAAGGTCAATACTTGGAATCCAAAAGGAGCCAGCACCACTTCGGAGATGCCAGGTTCTCTGTATACGGATCCTGTGGCAGAAAGAGGAGTTTCATACTTGGCAGTCCCTTCTGTGGAGGACTCAAAGGATCTGCTGAAGTCACTGCAGAAAAGATTCTTGGACATTTTCTCATCATGAACAATATCAAATCACAACTAAAAGCTTTTAATCTAAGACTCCTAAGAGAAGCCAAATAGCCAAATTACTCACAGCAGTGAATAACCATTCCCTTAAAACCGCCTTGGCATCTGAGTATTGGAGAGTGAAAAACAGGGTGCCAAAATTTAGGAGGATACCAGAAAAGCTGTAAGAAATAACTGGTCTGGAAATCTGACATCTATAGAAAATGTAAGAAAAAAATAATGGACATTTCAACAAAAATAAGATACTGTGAGAGAGTCAACCTATCTTTTGTTACAGGAAATTGCCCCTCACAAATCTAACAGATTCTCCAGAGAGGTCACCTCCACGCAGGCAAAGCGATCAAGCTGACAGAAGTCTACATGCATTTCTAAAAGGCTTTCAACAAATGTCTCCATCAAGGCTTTGAAGGATACTAAGAAGCTGTGGCGTCAGAGGGCATGTCGTGGATAAACAATGGCTTCGGAGATGGAAACAAAATGTGGGAACAAATGATCTGCCCTCACAAAGAAGGGAGGTCACTAATGGTATGCTGCAGGGACCTGCACCGTGACTGTTGGACAGAAGGGACGTAGCAGTCAGGTAGTTAGGCGATAGAAGTTCGGCAATACAGAGTCAGTCAAAGGGGTGGGGACAAAGAGCTGCAAAGAACTGCAAAAGGATTTGAAGTTAGAGCAGCTGGGTACCAACAAGAGACACTGCTTAACGAAGGAAAACACCAAGTGATATATTTGGGGCAAGCAGAGCAATCCTAACTTCATATATAAAACAGGATCTGAGGTGACTGTTATCACTCAGGACCAAGATTGGGGTCATTATAAATAGCTCCCTGAAAACATCAGCTCAGTAGCAGACAGAAAGACAAGCAGATGCTACTCATTGTGTAACAAACCAACAAAAAGCACCACAAGCAACCAGGGTTCATTGGTATCTTGCATACTGCATCCACGTCTGGTCCCCTCGCCTCAGAGCCCAGACTAGCTGTTCAGAGCTGGGCAGCAAGCATGAGGGTTCTGTGTGAGAAATGGTCAGGCAAGCACAGACTCCTCGGGGCCCTTCAGATACAACAGAAGTCTTTGAGTGGCACAGAGAAGGTGTCTCTGGATCAGTGAACTGGTCAGTCACCAGTCTTTCGTGTACAAAACCCAGATGGCAGGATGTAAAGTACCAGGATGCAGACTACAACCTACAGCATTCCATCATTAGTGAAACAAGCAATTAGGATGCCAAGCTGGGATGTGGCCTGACAGCAAACACCTTACTGAGGAGACAGAGACACCTTACTGCAGCCACTGCTCTTTGCTTATAGCAACAAACCCTTTGCAGCAAGGCTGGAAAGGCAGCAAATAAACAAAAAGGCCTGCTGGTGAGTGGGCAGCTGCCTCTGGCAGGCTGTTAACACCATTTGGGATCCTTCTCAGACACAGGTTGTACGAAGTTCACCTTAGGGAAAAGGTAGCTCAGGAGGCTTGGTGACCCCAGGCTATACTTTGTCTTTCCAAGGGCTCTCCATTCAGTTTTCCAGCAGACTTCTCTTGTGATGCTGAGATTGTATGACACAGCTTAACCAAAGCCCAAGGAGGCCCCCAGAAGGAAGGTGTACAATTGCCAGTATCTCTCCTTCTAGGTTAGGTATTGTCTGTTTACCATGGCAGCTGCTCCACTGAAACAGCACAGTACTGTCAGGAGACACAAGCCCCAGCATGCTGCTCTCGGTACCTGCTTTCCCAGAAGACAGTGAGACAGAGCACAGGAATGGTTTTTCCTTTCTCCTCACACCTTCACTTTTCCAGAAGCTACGAGGGACTCGGCAACCAAGGCAAGCACTACAAACAGAACAGGAAAGAGACTCCTTTGTTCTTTCAAAGAGCACAGGAACAAGAGTGTGAGGGTAGTTTGAATCTAAATAGTAAAACCCAGGAGAGGGCAGGACATCTGTGGCTATTAAGAAAAGAAATTTGCAGAAAGAAGCCTGAGAAAGAAGGCAGAGGAGGGCATAGAGGGCAAAATTTCAGCTCCTAGTGCAGCTGTACCCATAGCAGACTCTGGCTACATTCACTGGTTGGTTTGCCTTCCTGCTTCACTGGTTAGTTTACCTTCTCCTCTCTAGTCTAGGGATGTGAACAAAATGTTTTCTCTTTGTGTTGTCAGTTAAAACCTGCAGATTTTAACATGAGAAAATTCTTCATCATTTTGGGTCATGTTTCCAGTACTTCCACAAATTATTCTTTCACTTTCTCCTGACCTCAAAACCCAAAACAATCTCTCTCACAAACTTCTCTGTTCCTAATGTGAATGTTGACCTCTAGACACTTACAAACACAACAAGAAGTAAATCTAAAAAATGTCATTGCTAAGCTTAGGATTTCAAAATAATTTGTATTTAGGGGATTTAAAAAATTATTTTCCTGATAGGAATGTTACTCAAAAATTCTCATGAGAAAGTATTTCCAGTTTCCTCTTCAGCAAGAGGAATCATGATCAGGAAAAACATGCAGCAAGAAGCGAGGAAATGCTAAGCAGGATATTCATATCTCACACACACTATTTCCATTAATACTTTTATTCAGATATACTGCCTGTGTGGTAATGAAGGGATGTATTAAAAGCTTACCAACAGGATTCACAGACTCACAGAATAATCTAGGTTGTAAGGGACCTGGTGCTCACTGAGTTCAGACATCTCGCTCGCAGCAGGGCTAAGCAGATCAGGTTGCTTAGAGCTGCCCAGCAGAGTTCTGAGTATCTCCAAGGGCAAAGAATCCACAACCCCTATTACCCCATGTTCTGGGGCATGACTGCTTGCATGGGAGAAAAATTCTGGAATGTCCCTTGCTTCAGCTTTCTCCCATGGATCAATCTATTCCCTGTCCAGCTCTGCCTTCTCTGGATCTTCCCATCAGGTAGATGTAGACAGCACCAGGACCATCCCTTTGTCATCTCTTCCAAATGCTGAGCAAACTGGCTTCTGTGGCTCCTCTAATGACAGAAAAAAGGCCATGATGGCCAAAGAAGAGTCCATAGCCACTGCTCTACTTCAGACTAACCCTCCTGTTTATATAGTCTTGAAATGCTGATAAGGCTTTGGAACAGAAGCCCAGCTTAGCCCAGAGACAGAAAAAGCCAGTACTAGAAAAAAAGAGAATTCCCCCAAAATTTCATATCTGCTGTGCTACTCTAAGTGAACTTTGTGCCTGAGAAGTGCATCTGTACTCACATCTTTGGCCAGAACAGCTGAAGGAAGCTCAGTTCCAGTGTCCTGAGGGAGAACCTGGTCCCTGCCTGCCACTGCAAACAGGGTGGCAGCTGCTGACACTGAGGAACTGAGTCTGTGGTGTGGCACCTTGCTGAAGAGTTTCCAGCCTTTAGCCAGGTATGCAGCCAGGTACCAGCTCAGGAGGTGCTCCAAACAGCAGCCCAACCAGTCAACAACTGACCCTGCAGGCCACTCTTATTCAAGAGGCCATCAAGTTCTAAGCAGTGACAGCATCTGGTGACCAGGAATGCCAGACACGAACAGCAACCACCAGATCCACCTCTTATTATGTCCTTCGAACTCCTGCTAGTTTTATTCCAGTTCTTTGTTAATTCCTCTTCAGCTGTTAGTCATCACTCCTCATTTTCTAATACACTTCAATCACTCCACTTTGGATTTCACTGCCACTTTACAGGTGCCATTACAGTGACAGCACCCAATGAAACCATGATGGTAGGGTAGCTGTAGGCCTTGGAGAGATTCGGGCTTAGCTAGATGACCTGTGCTGCAGCTAAGTCTGCTCAAGAGAACAGGTTTGAGTGTCAGCTTTGCTGAGAGACCCCAGACAAATTCTCCTCACCTGTGCACACACTCCAGGCACCTGGGGACCAGGCTGGTGCTGTGCTTGCTCCTGGCAGATGAGCTGGATCCTTAGGTGTTGTTGGCTTTTGAGTCTGGAACATCTCCTGTTAGCTGCTGCTGCTCTGAAAGCTGTTGAAGGAGACAGAGGCCAGTATCAGTGCATCTGGGACCTGGCATACCAGAGCTTTCAGTACCTAAAGTAGCTACCTGTGCCCAGGCTGGCAGACGGCAGCAAGGAAAAAGCAAAGACAGGACCGTGTCAGCCTCGTGGCTTACAGCCCCTGTGCAGCAGGGCAGGTTTGTGACTGACTAAGCAGGCAGCAGGCTGAGATACTTCTCCCCAGCAGTCTCCATGCTTTGCATTCTTTACGTTAGACTTAAAGAATAAACTATCTTCTACAAACAATTTCTGTTAGGTTTTGAATGCTTCCCAACACTTGAAAATAATCAGGACACTCCAAACTCATCCTGGAGAGTGCAGGCATTCCTGCATCCAGAGGAGCTCCTTCTGCACAGCTCCCCAGTTCAGCCCACACCATGGGTTAGATCAACATGTGCCAAATCAAAGCAGCTTCAAAACACCCCGGGACTGCCCCTCTGGATGTGTTCTGTCACAAGACACTCTCTGTGTCAATGGGCAGCCTCAGGCCTGAATCTCTGCCAGGGAAGAAGGGGGGTGCAGGATATCGACATCAGGCACTCAACACACTCAAACTCCTGGAGGCAGAGAGAGTGAGGGCTAATCTTCAAAGAAGTAAGGATAGAAAAAAGCTTTTACTAACTAATAGTAATTGCATTTTCTTTTTGACACACAGTGAGAGCTCTATCAAGTCCCCCTACAAAAATGACCACTTCAAAACCAGATCTATTTTTCACTGCTATGAAAGAAGACTTATTCATTGAGTGCATTGTCCAAGGGCCTCTAAGAGCTGATGAAAATCTTTTGGACTACTTCACTTGGTTTTGGTTCTAGTATCTCAGCTCCTGCAAATTCCAGCCCCCAGCAAAGCATTATGGAAAAGGACTCAAGATTTAAATGGGATAATCTATATTTCACTCCAAACCTATCTAGACAAAGACTGTTCCTAACCTCTTACCTGTAGCATTCTGCCAATGCAGTCATTCTCCTTCCTGCCATACTGCAGACAAGGAAATGTTTTGTCAGATAACTCTCAAAGTGCATCAGAACTTTTATCACAGCTTTGATAAAATGAAGTAAAGTTGCTGTTAAATTCTAGCTTTGCTAACATATAAACCCACTGACATTGCCTGGTCGGTGGATCTCAACATGTTTGACTAGATTTATGGTGAATACATGTAGATGAGAAAGCAGATGAGACAAGAGGGTGTGACAAATGCATTCTCCCTGGCTCTGCTTTGGCCTGCTGACGCTATAAAGAACAAGTAGTTGGCTCTGGATATAGACATCTAGTCTGGACATTATATGTATCTATATGTCTATATCTGTATCTATATCTATTTTCAAAGCTGAATATGAAGTTATCAGTACTTACATGCATCAAATCATACAGAAAGGGCTCAGGATGCACCATTTCATGTTTCAAGATGAAGGTTAGATTCTGAAGGGAAGCTGCATGTTCTGCAGGTAGAAATCGCTTTTCTTTAAGGTTATTGCAGATTTTCAGTGTTTTTGAAACACAAGCAGGTATACATCTGTATTCCAGAGATAAAGCCAGTGGGAATATAGGCATTTGGAGACATTTTGCTCCTCCAGGACCAAACAAAAGGGGTTCGTAAATCCCATGGCTGCAGCTTGTGGCTTTCCTCCAGGGAGAACACTGAGATGAAAAAATTCTCTTGCTCTTTCCTCTTTTTGCCATGGAATAAAAAGCACATTTGGTTTGAACAGATGGCTGTTGGATTCAGTGGAAAAAATCCATTGATCTCAAAAGGAGTTGGACCAGGTTTGAGGTCTCAAACTTGCTGCTTGATCTGAGCAATCATTTGGTATCACGGGTCAGGGTATGTGTGCCAGATACCAGATTCCCAAATGGAATCCTGTTCAGGAGTGCAGTACTTTCAGGTTGTTGATGTAGCTTAACAACAGCTGTGTGACTTGTGTTGCTGCACAAAACAGCTTCCAGGCTGGCACAAACAGAATTCCTGCCACAAAGGCTGTTCGAAACCATCCCAGCAGCTCTTTCACTCCTCAGCCCCAGTGAGGCTGAGTCAGTCACTGTGTGTCTGAAGCCACAGGCTATTGCTTTGCAGATGTTCAGAGACAATGTGTGTCTTCTTGAAGGGTTCTTCCTCCTCTCCCGCCCTGCCTCCCTCCTGAGAAAGTTTAGTTGGTAGCGACCCACTCAGGAGCCATGCAGGTGCTGAGTGAGCGAATTGAATCCAAGAAGGGAAAACTGATTATATCCAGAATTCCAAATGGGATCAGGGAGCCAGCAAGGACTGGAACCATGCATTCCAGTCTCCCATAGCAGCTTCTTGCTTTTCTTCCTTCTGAGGACTACCATTGCTTTTACCCATTTGCCACTCCAGACAGCTCCTGGGCAGCTCTGTTTGAACTCAGGAGAATCTCTTCAGTAAAGGCATCTAAACAAAGCATCTGTCTGAAGAGGACACACTGCTGCACAGGACTTGGGGGTGGGGGTGTTGCTGACACATTCAGAGGTGTGGTACAGCTTCTTTTGGGATTTTCCCAAAGAAAACTCTGACTAGGGACTGCAAATATCTTTGGAGGATAAAGCACTAACACCACACTGTGAAAAACGAGAGGCTATAGTGAAAAAGACCTGAAACAGTGCCAGAAAATTCACTGACATAAATGGATTGGACTAGGGAGGCAAAAACACTGGCTGCAGGAGTTAGTTTTAATTAAATTCCTAAGATCTCCTCATTCCTGTCTTGCCCTTGCTGCTGTCACTCACTGGTTCTAGATTCTGTGGACTCAGCAATGGTCACTTTCTCACAACAAATGACAGCATTTTTCCATGTTCTTTGCACAGCTGTTTGGTGACTGCCAACCTGCAGCTCACCAGCGACTGAGACACAATTCCGTGGCACAGGAAAAGAGTTTTGCTTGCATCACTTGAAGCCCAGGCCACCTGTCCCAACACCTGCTCTTAGCAACACCAACATTCATTTAGAAGGTTAGTTAAAGGTAACAAAGTGCAGAAACACACCCTGGACTTTTCTGCCCTTGCAAGGTGGGTAAAATATTTACACTGATTAAAAATGAGCACGAAAATCTCATTTTCTGTGCTGCAAATGGAGGAGTTAATACGTTTGGAGGTTCTTTGTGTTACACTGTGAATAGTCTATTCACAATATTCAATTTGAGTACAAGTTGCACTATTTGAGGTTCTTTGAATAATTCAGATGCATTCATTTACTCTTGATTAGTGGATCAGATTCTTCAAAAAGTGAGTATTTATTTTACTTTATGACACAGAGCATTAATAATGTATTACCTTTCTCACAAGCTGCTTTTTAAAGAAAGCAATAAAAATATGCAGGGAGACAAGACTTCTGAATAGATATTAAAGAACCATGGAGCCACTTTAAGCTGTCATTTTGCAAATACTCTATTAAAGCTGCTGCTTCCCAGGGAGGAAAAACACAATCTTGATAATGCAGAAGGGTGATAACCTGGGCTGAACAGATGATGCAATGCCAGAGAATTACAGTCCTGCTCTCTGTGCAAGAAATGACAGAGAGGCAATTGGATTCCACACCTTCACCATGATGAGTCTGTGCTTGGAGAACACCTCTGAGTATTTTTATGTAGCAGCAAATAGAATTCCTCTGGATTATCAAACACTGTTTGAAAATTGCAGTGGGAAAAGGCCAAATAAAATTACTAGGGCCAGTGGTAATGTTAGTTATGGTAAACGAAAAGTAAATCACAGCTGCAAAGTCTGAGGACTTTTAAAGCTTGCAGCCAAAGATGAGGAAGAGCTTTTAAAACCACTTAACAGAAACTCTTCTGAGTAAGGGCCATTTCTGCACCTCTGTACCTCTGCCCATCCCTTTCAGTATCTGCTCCTAGACCTGTTACACATGAATTCATCTAAGCCCTTACCGACCATGCTGGTGCTGTCTCCTTGTATGTTCTCCTCTGGCAGAGCTGTGGGAAAGTGAATTGCAGCTAATTAAAATGTTGCTGCTCTCTGTGAGCAAAATCTTCACACGTGCTTCAGTTTTCATTGAAAGTAGCCTAAATCATGAAGCTGTGACAAGCTTGAAACCAGCAGTAGTGGAACAACATTTCCATCTCTTTGAGGATGCAGATTGTAGACAGAATGCCCAAAGGGGAGCATCCCAGAGCATAAGAACCTGGCTGTTAAATTTACTCTGCTAATACACATTTTAGTCCTAATTTCATTAGCAGAATTCATCTCGTAAAACTTCACGGTAGCTTTGGAAACCAGGATGTGCTGTGACAATTTCCATATTGAGTGTCTTTCTTGAACCTTCAGTGAGCCCAAAGATTTTCTCTCATTGCACTGCAACTGTAGAAAAAGAGCAAATTTCCTACTCTGGATATGAATTCCTGCACTGAAATCACAAGCAGAACTTTTTTGCATTGACATCTGTTATTATTATATGTTGATGTCACATCTGGTCTGTAAAAGGTAACCATGAGTAGGTAACTAAGCAGTAAGGATTTGGGAAAAATTGGAGAAAAGCTAGTGAAAGGCATATTTTTGGATGGCTAAAAAGATTCATAATACTAAGACTAAAGCTGAGGGGAAGATGGAGGGGAAATGATAAAAAGTATTTCAGAGTAGATATTTGCACTGCTGTGCAGGCTTATGCCCAGCTCAACTGAGAACCAGGCACAGGTAATTCTTACATTATTCACCATTTCCTTTGTACCAAGAGCCACTCTCTTACTGCATGTGCACACCTCTCATGTGAAACGCTTACCTCAGGTCACTTCTCACCTCAGAACTGACTTGGACAATGCTACTGAAGATGCTTTTCAGTCAGACTGCATCACCATTGGATATGCCACACACTCTGCCCCTGGTGTTACTGTAGGTCGTTTCCAACTACAGCCAACCTCCTCCTTCTAGAGCAGCTGCCTCTGGAGGCCTCATGACTCAAGGCCCTTTCTGGAACGCAGGAAGTTGCCCAACCTGTCAAACAGTTCCTAATTCTACTGCCACATGTTCCAGCACCTGAGGCAGATGTGATGAGTAAGGCAGCTGCCGCGGACACGCAGGCTCTTGGCAAGCTCCCTCTGGCCCGTGCAGAGAACACGCAGGGCTGACACAGCCCAGCAAGTAACAAATTAGTAATTAGTACAGAATTGCCAAAACTAATGGTGCAGGCTGGAGTCAGCTTCTGAAACTTAAGTGAGAAGGAGTTTGAAATGTGCATAGAAAGAGCTGCTAAACACTGAACCAATTTAACTGAAAAGCAGATTTTAGTGCTTTCCCCTGCTAGAAATGACACTCTAATGTGTCTAACTGGACAATGGTGGCATTCCAAAAGAGTTCCAGGCAAAGGAGACCTGGGAATACCACCTGGGCCATTTCAATATGACCTCACTGAAGTGCTATGTCCCTGCATGTGGCCCTCCTTCAGGTAATTGGCTGTTACAGTGAAGCTGAGGGGCAGCAACTCACTGACATGACTGTTCCCTAGGTTGGTCCACAGCCCCAGGTTGTTTCGAGGTAACCTCAGCAAACAGCTCTATTCTCAGAAAGGAGCCATTTCTTCCCAGCTCAGAAGAAACTCCCCTTCCACAGAGAGACAAGACTATTTACTCACTGCTCTGCATCATGGCAATGCTTCTTGCAGATTTTTTTTTTTTTTGCTCCTGACGTTTCTCCTGCACAAGATAAACATTATTGAAAGTTTTCATTTGGTTCCTCACCGGTACAGGTGCACATGCCTAAGCACAGTTGGCTCCCTCTTAGCTTTCCAAAGGACTTGTCACAGAAAAGGAAGTGATGTGCCAGCATAGCATTTAGCAAGGCGGTGAAGAAAGGGAAATGGAAACCAGCAACTGCACTTATCTTCATAAACAGATTCTGTTTTACACCCCAGGAGCACACTTCTCTGCATGGCTGCATCTTGTGCTAGTTAAGCAAAACTTGTAACAGGAAACAAAAATATTTGCCAGTTTGGCTTTAATGCAAACCTTCTCTTTGTTCCTTTGCATACGTCAAATGTCAGCCTCTCTATACCTCTCTGGCAGACAGCTGGCACAAAACACAGAGCACAACTAGGTGCATCCTAGCAGGCAAAATGTTCTGAAGGGGTTAGCAGGCCTGCTTGGTGGGAGAAGGCTTGGGCTTGTTTTATTTGATATCCATTGACCACATTAATCTCATACTTAGAACACAGAATATAATCTGTTCTGTAAATGCTAAGGTTTGGGTTAGTTTGATTCTAGCCCTCCAAAAGGCAGACATGTAACCTTCCTTCTCATCCATCATCAGCTGGGTATGAGAAGATTCTGAAATGTCAGAACAGAAAGAATTAGCCCTGCAGGTACCCTTCTCCCAATACCAAGCTTAAAGATGCTTTAGACAATTAACTTTGACAAAACACCTTCCTAAAACTAAGGGTGATGCATCTGTCCTCGGCCATTGTGTCTAATTAAAGTTCACAGAAGTATTTTTTTTCCTGATATGTAATAGGCAAATTTGTGTCTATATTTTTATTTGTATCTTTGCATCTATTCAGCCTACTAGCTAGATTTAATTTCATTGTAATTAGATTCAGGCATCCACTTTACATCAGATGTTCTGAATAGAGAAAGCATTCCTGAATTTTCACTGCATTTCATATACCCTATGGAACATTTCTATGCAAATTCACTCAAATTTTAGAGCATAAATCTCAAATACTAGTGTTTGCTGGGTATTTCAGTAGAATATTCCGAGGGAATTTCAGGCAAGCACTTTCAATACATTAACTGCCTTTTGTAGACTGAAGTGACAGCTTTTGGGTTGGAAAACCTGATCTCTAATATTCAGTAGCATTACACTGACAAAAATACATTTATGACTCAATAGGCTGGGATCTGATAAGAAGCACTCAAAAATCCAAGCAGATCACTGCTGTGTAACCACTGCAAGAGAGTAGATTCAGCTACTAAAAGGGCCTCCTTAGCAGGCCCTGCTGTGAAAGTGCTACATGTTTATGGATGGAGCTGAGCACCGCTCTGTTTGCAGCACACGAGCTGCAAATATGACCCTTTAGATTATTTTTCTGCATTTAAAATACTTGTTTAGAATTTCAGAGTCTTGTTTTCTTTGCCAATTTCCTCAGCATCGTTTTTGCAAGCCAGTCAGCTCAGACAGTCTAATCTTCTAAGATGTCAAGGTCTTGCATTATGTTTCCTATGTTACCAGGCAGGCACAGTGCTAAATGTCTGCACTGCAATTAAAACAAGCAAACAGCAACTTGTATCTGCCAAGGGAAGCAGCTTTGACTGTGTGCACACCTCCGTAACACAATGAGTATTTTTAGACTCTCTGTAGCAATTGGTGTGATGCTCAGTGATGAAATCTGTTTCCTGAATGTAGATGAACTCTGAACACAAATAGCATTAAACTGAGAGTGCGTATGTTGGTATGCAGATTGATTACACATCTTCATTTTCTCACAATGAACTTCAGTTTTGAAACCATTATGGCCCACTCTAGTCTCTCCAGTTAGAATCACTTTGAAATATTAGACCTGGCACAGCGACAGCCCAAGTCCCTGTGTTCTTACTAGCAATTAGTCCTATTTGGTACAAGGACCTACTTCAAAAGGTGTAAAAATACTCCACATGCATCCTTTTTGCCGTTACAGGTCTGGACTACATTGGTTTTAAAACACACTTTGATGCAAAACGAAACTGTTATGCATCTACAAACTGTTAACTGACAAAACCAGCGCTGCACTGGAAGCCTGCAGACAACCACTGTGTCCTAGTCTGCGCCTGTTAGTTGGAAGAGTTGCTCATTTTACCTGCTTTCCTCTGGCTTGATAGTATTTTTCCTAAAGCATTCACCCTTCTGCCCACCCCACTTGTAATCACTTCATTTTAACTGTCCTCTGTTCAATTAGTCTTCTGGGAAGTATGCACTGGAACTTGCTCTAGGCAGCAGAGAAGTAGCAGTGCATCTTCAGAGCACAGCTCACCTTTGGAAAGCTTAGACAGGCTTTTTTTGGGCACAGCCTTTTATCAGCTGTGATAACTAAACAAGAACTTGAGCCAAGTACAGGTTAAAAGTAATTTCTCTTAGTTTAATCTCATTATGTTAATCAGCTCTTTCACTACACAGATAACAGCTGCAGTTGCAATGAATGGCCTCATTCCAGTGCCTTAAGAAAATGTTTTGGGTTTTTTTTCCTTTCCACATCCTACTCATCCGCTCTAGAACTCATCACAGATGGTGGCTTAAAGCTAGGGGCTGAAGTCTAGCACAGTGCTTGCAGGCACTTCATTTATCTGTCTCTTCAATAGGTGTACAGCACACTAACTTGCTTTTTTTTTTATAATACAGACTTCTTACTACTAATCAATTCCATATTTAAAAGCTATCCAGAAAGCAGTAGATGATCTCTAAGGTTCCTTTCAACCTAGGCCACTCTATGAGAACTTACAGCCTTAAGTTCCTGCCTTCAGCTGCTTTGAATTCAAAATGAAGACACAGCCTTCAGATCATACATGCATTTACCATTAGAGTTTAGTTTTAAGCATGAAATTAGCATCATCATGAGACCTCTACACCACTAAAATAATATAAATAAACTTTCATACTGGATCAGGAATGCAAGGATCAGGACAAGAAGATTACACTCTGGACAGACAGCTGTTATTTGCAAGACCGTACGTACCTTTTTAAAACAAGACTTTCACCACCACAGAAGGGAGGAGAGCTGTCTTCTATTCCCTGTAGAGCACACCCTCTCATTCGCCTCCTTCTGCTTGACATTTGGCACTTCTAAGGAGGAGCAGAGTAGCTGCTGTTCAAACTCCAGCTCAGTCCTAAGGCCACGCCAGGAAGAGACCTGAAAGGGCAAGAATGCTAAATGACCACCTGGGCAGCACACCTCCAAATGGCCTGCCTTTGGGAAACCCATGTGCCCCTTTAAAGAAATCCATGTGCATGTTCCAACAAGCCATCAGCTCACCAGAGAGTACCACCAGGAGGCCTTGGAGCCTGTCCCTCTGGTAAGAGATGGTTTCTGAACACTGCACCAGCGCTCCCTCAGTGCTGCAGTGAGAACACTGCAAGCTGCAGAGCTACACGGCAAGCACCTGGCACTCCAGCACTTCCAAGGTGCCCAGAGAAGTGCTCCAGGTATTCCTTCTGCTCGCAGGGAGGGAAGCAAAATGATGGCTCCAGGCAGTATTAGGAGTGGATCCCCCTGTGACAGTAACGCTGCACACCTTCAGGCACTGGGTATCATTACCTTCTGCTTGATCAGACCTCTGTGCAATTCCAGTTTTATCACCTCCTGAGATTGCCTTCCAAAGTATTGCCGAGCCCAGCCTGAGAACTTACCATCCAAACCAGTGAAACCCTCGACTCCAGGAGTTCCTAACTATTCCTTTTTTGCTTAATTTGTAGGCTGAGTACACTCTTTAGAACAGCAACTGATGTTTCAACAGCTGTTGTCAGTGAAGGAATATACTTCTACATATTTTCTATGCCAAACTGCATATTTCCCTGTTTGGACAGGTCCTGCAGACAAGAAAGCAATTCTTGCAAAGCCATAACTGCCTGAAGGAATACCATATACTGCCTCAGTGTCCAGGGCAACTATCAAAAGAGTAACTTTTTAAGTATGGACTTTGATAACAGAAAAATGCACCAAATGTTGCTTCATTTAGTGCCTGGCGTGATGGGTATTGCATCCCATCGCATGCAGGGTGCGAGGATAATCCCTTTAGCTCCACAACAACTTAATAACCATGTTCTGTCAATTAGCAATAGCTTATTTTCTAACAAACCAAACCCCTTCAACACTCCCGCCTCCAGCTCATAATGATTTTCTATAAGTGTATCAGGCACAGCAGAAAGAGGGAGCTTGGTGTGAGGAGCAGTGACACAGACTGGAAGGCATTCCCAACAGTCCAAAGCCAGACCGCTGTGCACACTGTGTGGATAGTTCCACTCTTTACTGAACTCAGACACATGAAGCAACTGCAAATGAAGCTACATTTTCTTGGCTGACAGCTTGGGACCTCACAAATAAAGGAGTTTTGGAAAGCGGGAAATGGGAGAGAAGCACAGCTGGAGGAATACTTTAAAGCCCCTTCTCTTTCAGAAACACAGTGCAAAGGAGAAAACTGCTTTTGTGGTTCTAGTTTATTAATAAGCATTGTAATTAACAAGACAACATGCTGTACAGAAACCTGAAGTAGAACTACTGCAAATTGACTGGACTTCAACTGCTGCTGGACTGTAGTACACGATGGCCAGCTGCATGACTCGTGAAGTGTGGTTAGGGCTGTTTCAACACAGACACACACTGCTCACTCTCAGATCCTGGAGTATGCCACAGAGCAGGGACACTTCCCAGAAATACAAACTCAGATATTTACAAGAGATAGGCAATCTCTTTCTTCACTAGGGATAACATAAGTTATACACGTTTTTCCTATGTATACCAAATAAAATCTTTGCCTTCAACTGTACTTTGTGTCTGCACAAACCAGTGCTTTCATGTATCCGGTTAAATCACGGCAGCAAACTGCACTGCAATTGTTTAATTGGTAACAATTCCTTAAGGATTGGTATCAAAGCTGCAAAAGCAAAACTTGAGCAAACAAAGCCAACCACAAAATTTCAGGCTTTAAAAACTCAACCTTTGTAAGGTTAAACAGAATAACCTTGAGTTAATCAACCATTACTGACTGGAAATGATTCAGCTCTACTGTCTTGGCTTGAACCACACTGGAAGCAGGTAATAACGGCAACTCAGGGCTGCAGGGGCTCCACGCTGGGTTACAGCTGATCCAGAACACAACAGAGCAAACCTCCACTTCTCCTACAAAAATCCCCAACAGATCTGTACACATGGGGGCCATAAATGTTTGAGGCCAAGCGGCTGCTCCCCTGCAGCCCCAGGTCAAGCAGAAAGCCCTGGCTGGCTGCAGCAGCAGGTAACTAAGGCTATGCCAGGCGAGCTGTTCTGCTAGCAGCCCTAAGGCCCCAGGCCCTGTTAGCAGGGGCTCAGCAGCCTGGCTGGCCAAGCAGACATGCCTGATTATTCTTTCCTTAGACCGAAGTTCCACTGCAGAATACAGCACAGGCTAGTGAGCCCAAGAAACCAGCATCTTTGACTTCAAACAGCTTCAGTTCAGGTTTTTTTTTTTTGACGTTTGTTTTTCATACCTGACTGCTGCCCACTCTGGACAGCAGTGCAGCTCTCTGCCACCACTGCCCAGGACTTTGATGCAATACTTGGATGTGCAGCAAGCAGGTGCTGAGTTTGGGGTGGGGTCAATGATCTCGGCTAGACTGTGTGACACATTGCTTTGAAGGCAAAGGTTTTCCTTTA
Source organism: Ramphastos sulfuratus (assembly GCA_013399055.1). Classification (NCBI taxonomy): domain Eukaryota; kingdom Metazoa; phylum Chordata; class Aves; order Piciformes; family Ramphastidae; genus Ramphastos; species Ramphastos sulfuratus. The sequence continues at coordinate 19,916 of WBNM01040858.1, forward strand.
TTGTTACACTGTATGAACAATTCTAATCATGTAACTACCATTTTACTGTATATTGTATATAGGATTGTTTTTTCCACCAATTCACACAAGTAAGATAAAATAAGTTAAATGACTAAAATAAAAATTACACAAAAATATACAGTCTAGGTACTAGATAAATAATTTATATATATGGCAAGATGTGTGAAGATTCACTAGTAATATCATCCCTCTGGATACTGACACGCCATTCAGAATGCTGCCTCGGACCTATACCTTTATATATTACACATGCAATGTATAAAAATGAGGGAGCCATTTAGGCCCTGATCCAACACGGGTTTGCAATTCATTGCTCTGTATCTGTGGTTGTTTGGTGGTTGGGTGCGGGGTTTTGTTTGTTTACTTTCAGGAGAAGGAGGGATACTTAATTGCTTCTGTGTCTCAGGAAAAGTAAGCAAGCCAAACCCCTGAACACTCATTTGTAAAGTTTGTTGGTTGTTTTTTCTTCCCTACCTACGAAAAAAAAACGTTAATTCTGATTCCTTCACCTTTCCTATGAAAATCATAAATTGTAGAAATTAATACATTGCTAGGAAATCTCAGTGACAATTTTTAACCAGAAAGGAAATGTTGCATTAAAAAAAAAAAAAAAAAAAANAAAAAAAAAAAAAAAAAAAAAAAAAAAAAAAAATTTCCAATGCAGCTGCCAATTCTGTAAACATTTGGTACAGCAGCCTCTGAAGTCCTCTGCTTACAGCAGGAAGCCTTAGCTGTCAGCACTGTCCAAAATGTGCACAATTAATATGTTTGGTGAATCTGTGTAAACTGCAGACAAGCTTTTCTTGCCTGGCCCTGGAAAGGACTGCTCAGTTTTCTCACTGTGATCTCTCCAAAGCAAACAACAAAGGGCTTTGTATATATCAGGTACAAATTAATTTGTCAAACTTTCAGCTGTCCAGGAAGGAGAAAGCAGCTTGTGCCACCTATTGTGTGTCAGTACCCAAAGGATTATTACTGTTTTCAGGATTTACATGCAACTGGAAGCCAGTGTGCCACATCTTCTCTAAATGTTACTGAAAACTACAGTCAAAAAAAAGGAGAAAAGAAAAGAAGTACATCATTAGATAACTGGATGCCCATTAATTAAACCCTAGCAGTAGGTTAAAAGTGAAGCTTCTTTTAATTTGCACATCAAATCTAAAAGTGATTTGAATAGATTTACAGTGGGGACAGCGATATATAAAGCTACTTATACCTGGTGGGCACATAAGAGAAGCTCTTTTAGCATTCATTGGAAACCCTCAACGACTTGAACCTCTGTAAATTTTACAAGCGGCTAATATTACAGCATTTGTACACACAGCTTTGCTTATAAATTACAGGTTTAACTTACAATATGAAGCCTACACAGAATTCTATCCACAGGAAATATTCACACATTATCTTTTCTCGTCTCCATACAACTTGGATTGTCTCGGTGTAGCAGGAAAGCTAAACAAAGGTACACAGGTTTGTAAAGAAAAAACTTCTTGGTATGTACACACTGCAGATACTCAAACGGCTCAACAGCAGCAGAGTGCTGGACGGGAAGTGTGTTTGCTCTGAGAAAGAGGCCTCCTTTTCACCCACTGGAGAATGCACCAGATGGTTTGCTGCCACTGCTAAGCACACTAAAGAAATCCCCCATCTTTAACGAGAAGCATCTTGCGACTTCATCCAGTGACCTGCTGGGGGTGTTTACGATTACGCTTGCCCAGCTCCCATCGTGCAGATTCCCCTACCTGTGCTGGGCACTGCCAGTCACTCTAACAAACGAAGCCACGGTGACCAGTGCTCCTTCCTCTAACGGCTTTGTTAGTTAGCCTTTTCCTGAATGCTTACAATAGGTGAGTACAGCTGTAAGCCCCGCCTCAAACCTTTATAGCACTGTAATACATGTTTAAACACCCAGGAGCTTGCAGCTAACATCCTATCAGCCAAAAAAATCCTACCCCATTTTCCTGCTGTTTCCAGCAGTGCCCACGTAATTTTCAACTAAGAGGGACAGTGGCCAAAGTGAGCCCTGCGAGATGAAAAAAAGGAAAGTTTTTAAAACAGTAAGAAACAGACTTAGGGCTTGGCAAGCACAGAGTGGATCATAGTGCTGCTTTGCATTCCTGTAGAAAGGAAAATCTTGGGAATTAAAAAAAACCAGAGTTTTTCTAGGATTTTTTTGTTCAGGTTTTGATATGAATATCCTATCATTGCCATATTACTTCACATAGAAAAGGCTGTTTGAGAGCTTTCTATGTCATCTACTGCACTCTTTCAAAGAATAAATACCTGTAGATTGAGATGACAGAAAACAAACCTGAAAGCAGCTGCCATGTCTGTAAGTACACCTTCCTGCTGAGTTATGCAAAGGACACATTCTGATTGAGAGATGTGCCACCCTTCTGCAGAATTAGCTAGCAGGGCCTTCCTCATGCCAGCACGTAAGGTGATCTGGTATCGCCCACTCCATCTCTATTGCTAAGCACATGGAAGATGAAGCCTATGAACATGCTGTAAATTATAACAACAAAGAGCAGAAGTAAGCTGTATTTAGACTGCAATGCTCCCCAAACCGTCCTAGGACACTGCTTGCAGCGGGAAGGCAGAAGTGCTGGCAGGGCTTCGCACTGCATGCCCACGGCACAACGTGAAGATGTCGGTGGGCTGGGAGCTTTCTTCCCACCTGCGGGGCTTGCCAAGAGCTCTGGGGAGCACTTCGGGGGAGCGCCAAGGGGCCGTGTTCTGTACAGGACTATTCACAAGGCGAGCAGTCCGGGCGCAGGCAGAGCGGTGCCAGGCGCTGCTGCTACGCTGCTGCCCGCGCTCGGGGCCGTGCCCACCGGTGCTCAGAGCTGGTGCTCGTGCAGGAACGCGCCGCCGCCAGACACCGGGGCCTGCTGGGCTGCGGCGAAGCTGGCCAGAGGGATGACTTTGACGGGATCCTTGCCGGCGCAATGTCTTTCGCAGGTGTTGTAGAACTGGGGCCTGGGCCCACCCTGGCCTTTGTCAGTGTCGTCCTTTGGAAGGGGCCTCCCCAGCGTGTGCCGCCCCTCGGGCCTGGCCCCACGGCCCCAGCCCTGCTGGAAGCCGAAGGACGGCAAAGGGCTGTTGGGCTGCTGGTACTGCGTCAGCGAGGGCGGCATCCAGCAGTTGTCGGAATGGCCCAGGATCAGGCACTCCTGCGTGCAGGTTTCAGAGGCTTCGGCCAGGGCTTTCTGGAGATTTACTTCGATAGCTGGGAGGATGGAAAAAGACAAGAGGTTACCAGAGGTCCAAAGGCCGGTGTGCACAGGGAATTAACAAAGCAATCCCAGTTCTGCAATAATGGCGACAGTCTGGAAAGAAAATCCCCCCAGGTGTACAAGTTCGGTGAAGGCTTAGTTGCTTGCAGGCGTGAAGCCCACAGCACTGCTACTGGCTGCCGTCAGCAAAAAGTTAACGTTTGGTGACCAGATGCTACCAGCCTTACAGCTACGAACTAGAGCCTTAGACATTCTGCTTACAACCACCTTTTTGCTTCCTGAAATTATCTTTGGTGCACTAAAGCCAAACATTTACAATAACCTAATATCGTGTTTCTCTATGTTTGCATACAACTACTAGGAAAATAGAAGTATTGAAATGAGCAACTTTTTTGTAATGCTTTTTTGAAACTGGATTTTGTTTTGTTTTGACCCTAATTAAGGCAGACAAAATTAATTTGGACACACAGGCAAAGATGGTAGATTGGCTTCAAAGATGCACTCATGAGCTTTAAGAATGAGAGATGTTGTAACATCTGTTTTAAAGAGAATTGATCTCTCCATGCATTCGATACTGGAAACCTTGAAAAATCAAAGGGTAATAGCAAAAAGCAGCTGTAACCTCTGTAGTTTACTAGTAATCGAACCAGAGTTCCTCAGCAGATGCAAGGTTTGTGCCCTTGGAAAAGGATTATAGAAATTATAATTTGTTCAAAGGCAAAGTAAACCATTAAATCTGAAAGGTGTGAGCTGAAATACATAAACAGTCTTAATCAGAGTCATTGAAACTGGGGCTTTGTCGTGCTGTGTAAATTCAGACTAAGAGAACAAAACTTCTACAGACCATTCTTTGAAGGAGTGTCCATATTACAGGTGTTAATGCAACATCCTTTTGCCACGCACGCGGTGAAAGTACATCAGGAGAAAGAAGAGTGTTTTGCTGTGCTGACTTCACACTTCACAAAGCTTTTCAACAAGAGATATGCACCTAATTCTCAGTACCTGTCTTCAAAAAAACAAAACTAGATTCCGGCTCATGGCCACTGGACAGGGTACGCCACTAGGAATTACTTACGGCAAGATGAGTTTTGAGTAGGAGCCTGAGCTGTGTGTTCAAACACACTTCTGCATTTCTATTTTAGTAAATACTCTGCCTGTTGAAATCTGTGGAAGCTACAAAGCACAAACACATTTTCCATCTTACCTCTCAAGTTAGGTTTCTCCTTTGGGCACTAAAATATTGAATGCTGGGGCACTGACATCCACAATGCTGCTGTCCAAAACACAGGATATGGAGGGTTCTATCTACCACACGTAAGCAGACACCTGGCTGCTGGTGGTCTCATGAATACAGTACTCTTGATTACTTCTCCTTAAGAACTCTGCCTGGGCACGTGCCAGTTAAAGCAATGTTTCTAAATGCTGTTTTGCTGTATTGCTGACATTTCAACACCTCTTCAGTCATTTTTGTCTAGGTATTTCTCAGTGTAATCCTGACAAAGCTTTGGCACTTTCCTGTTGAAATACTAATCCAGTTCTGATGGGCAGTAGAGACATGAATATGGAAATGATTCGGCAGAGGCAATAGTTCCTGCAAAATAAAGTTACTATCGTTGGATTAGGTTAATCTTTCTGTGTCCTGCTACCTGCTATTAGAGACATAAACTTGAGCAAATAGAAGCCTTGTTAAGCTCTTTAATTAGCCAGGTTTTCTCCTCTTTTGATCAAGGCAATCCACTGAAATCAGGTACCACCTTGCCAGGGTGTTGAGTTATCCTTGTTTCATACAGACACTGATCGGGTTTGTATTTATTAATACAACATTTTTGCTGCCCATTACCTTGGTGTTTCTTTGTATCTTGAGGGTATCTAATCACTCTTAAAATGCTATTAATTTAGTTAAACTGAAAACCACAGAGTTATTTATCGGGAAATAATACCCCCGCATTTCTAGCTCCTCACAGTCAGTGGTTACAGTACTTACCCTGTACTATCTTGAACTTTAACATGAGAATAAGCAAAGATAAAACATCCAAAGAAGCACTTGGCAATAAAATCTTAATATTTGAGCTTTAGACAAGGCAACAGCAGAAATAAAAGGTCACTTACAAAACGTTCTCTACACCATCTCCAAAGACCAGGAGGACAGTAATTTTGAGTCATGTTTGCCAGACTACTCGCAGGCTTGGGACGCGTTACCTTGTTAATAAGAACAGTCAGCAGACCAGTCCTGGACCTTGCTAACAGAAGCAGTCAGCACAACAGTCTTCACTATACTATTAAGAGATATTTTATCCAAAAATTACCAAAAAACCCAACCCAAATCAAACCCCTTTACAACAGTCCTGGGCACACCCCGAAGTTACAAATACCAATTCTGTTGGCTTTGAGCTGGGGTCAGCATGCCAGTGTGGGACTGCTTAGAGGACACACCTCTGGAGCAATCATAACCTTCTTTCAGTGCTGGGATTTGGTGCACCTCATCTGGATTACCAGAGTATGTTTGTCATCACTGCTTACAGCTTGTAACATGCACAATATACAGCTCTTAACTTTGAAAAGACTCTTTGCTACTGAGCTCCTCTGCAGTGCTGCAGAACAGAAAATACAAAGTATTTAACAAATACTCTACTGTATGATGTCTGACTTTTGGGATTTTGGGTTTGTTTGTTTAGTGGTTGGTTGGTTTGGTTTTGTTTGTTTCCCAAAGTAACAGTCAAGTGCTCGTTTATAATATACTGCACTCGTTGAAAAAATTAGAAGCAAAAAAAATCTAAAAATCAGTGATAACCTTAACCTCTAGACTCATTTTAAAAGGAATACAACATTTTAAAAGGGGAAAAAAAAAAAAAAAAAAAAAAGAGAGAGAGAGAGATTTGTGATTGTTTTTTACTCAGATGACCTGTGGACAGGCCATAGCATTAGTATGACCCTGAGGCAGTCTTTAGGAGACTGGGTATGCTGCAGGAAACCAAACTGACTGAGGGTTCTGCAATGGCTACAGCAAGGCAGGCAAGGGCCCCAGTACCTGCATTTAAAGGGAACAGAAAAATCTCATCAACTGATCTACCACAGTAAATACAATTGGCAAGGACAGTTGAGATGCTGAACAGTTTCTGTTTGAAATAAAGTAAAAACAAAGAAAAGCAACAGTGTGGAATACTATGGTTTTAGCACAATGAAGTAAAAATGACCGTTGGAGCATAATTCACCTGGGTTTGAATGAACCTACAACAAAGTGTAGGAAATGTTTTGCATGAATATTCACCAGGAATTGTCTTATTTTGCCTGCTCTTTCAGGTCATGAAACGTAGCTTCTTGTTGTCAGTCTAATTCGTTCTCTAATCTCCTAAAACATCATCATTCTCCTGCTCCTTCAGCACCTGTAATCCTTCTAAATAGCTACTGGGCACTGGCATCACACCATCATCTAAACTATGCTTCACTTATCAAAAACAGATATTTATCAATCCCCTATTTTATCTCAGATTTTTACCCCTTCCTTCCCTCAGCCATAAACCCTTAATTTTACATTTTTTTTTCATACTAGATGGAGGCTCTTCAACCACGACGCACAAGTGATATGAAACAGAATTTTTAAGGCATAGAATAGATCATGTTCACACACTTTGATTTGAGCTTCAGATTGTTTTAGTAAGGAAACTGTTTTTCCAATTGTCTGCCTCAGAACTAGGAAGGTATTAAAAGAAGGTGTCTGTCAGCTTTTATGAAATGTTTAGAGCAAAGCTGTCAGACAAAGCTAAAAGCACCACAGTTAAAAGACTTCCTTCATTGTTCCCCAGCCTTTCTCATTTATAGGTCAAAGCAGTTTTCACAAGGATATTTACTTTCTCTGAAGACAGTGTGGAATTTCAGCCTTGCCAGGTAGCTGTCCTGCAGTCAAAACAACGCTGAAAAATGCCAGTTGATATTTTTGTTCCAGATTACTTTGTTTAGAGACTTTCTGTCTGTGGAGGGGTTTGCAGATATTAAATACACCCACTGGTTATTTTTGACTGTGAGGGGTGCAAGCTGAAGCACTCTGTGCTGCTACTCTCCAGCTCAGTCTGTTTCTCACTGCAAACTGGCACAACTACATTGTTGAGAAGTTAGGATCACAGAATCATTCCGATTGGAAAAGATTGCTAAGATCACTGCAGTATATGCTTTCTGCACATGAGACACTTTCTTTTCTGCCCTATGCCCTTCCCTCCACCCACTGAGGGCAGATGTGCTGCTAAGACAACATCAAGAGTCCTCTTGGTCTGCCATAAAACTCCTCGTTTGCATCACACACTCATAAAAAGACAGACTGGAAAGGACTTCTGAAGACAGCTGACCTAAGCAGGCTGTCTTGGCCAACACAGAGGAGAATAGAGTCTCCCAAAGCACAGGCCAAACTTTGGGAATTGTAGGTGTGCCTTTGCCAGAATCTGAACACGTGTCAGAAGGGAGATGAGCATTTCTGAGAGCTGAACAGTCAACAGCATGAACTGCTGGAGAAGCCTTAAAACATCTCCACCTTTATCCACCTGCCTAATAGTGACCAAAAACCATTTGTAAGTTGTGCTCCTTAACAGTGTTTCAGATTCCCTGGAAGTTCAAAATCTATCAGAATGCATTCTACTGACGCAGGCTTTGTGGCTTAGAAAAATCCAAAAACAACTGGGAAAAAAAAAAAAGAAAAAGAGAAAAAGAAAACAAACCACAGAACAGAGAGTGCTTGCTTGAATTTCAAAGCCATGTAGCTGAAGTCTTAATGAAAAGCCACTGCTGAATTTGACACATTTTGGATGCAAACCGTTCAGTGTTACATTTAGAGAAGTCTTGTTTCATAATAAAGCAAGCAACAATTAGCAAGCAATTAAGCAAATTGCCCATAATGATGCCATTGCTGAGCTATTTTTCATATTTTCCCAACACAGCACATATATGAATACATGGTTTGCAGTGCCAATGCTACTCTGTCAGCAGCCAGAAGTGCCTCTCAGTTACTGAAGCACTTCGTATTAAACAGCTCCAATCGCACTTGCAATGCTCTCTGCTCAGCAGGAGCCCACCAGAGTGGTGAAGATGACAACCTTATACTACTCATCTCAGCCAATAGCTCCTAAGGAATAGGTCACGTCCTCCCCTAGTTTTTGCCCATGTGTATTTACTAAATGTGGTACTAAATCTAAGCAGACATTCAAGCATAATATAGGGAAATTATAGTCCAGAATTACCCTGGTGACCAAAAGTGGCCACTTGGGCAACATCATTTAGCAGTCCCCACTATAAGAGGAGAGCAGAAACGACATTAACAATAAAAAAGGGAGGGGAGAGTAGTTGCTAGTGTAAACTGGATCACTTTAATAAGGTCGGGAGGAAGAAGCTTGAATGCAGAAACCCTAAAAACCCTGCTGCTACAATATGCTATACTAGTCTGGCTTCAATAATAAAATGCCTTTGGGAGATGTTTCCTATGAATATTTTATTTCCTGTATATGTCTCAATAAATTAAAAACCTAAAAGAGTTACTTAAGTCCTAGCCTTGCAACCTTTTTATTCAGAGAACAAGTAGGACACAGCATTTCCTTCAGTTTTCAGCTGTGTGTACAGATCTGGCCTCGCTTGTGAGAAATCTCGCTCGGAGGAAGACTGATCCTCCAGATGTTCTGAAGAATCAGCAGGCATGCAGGAAGTCACACATTTTTATCTGCTCCTAGACCTGCCAGACTCTACTAGATGTCTTGCAAGAATTAGCTCTGCTTCCATTCCAGTGAACACAGTTTATATCCTAACAGCCATGGGTCTGATTTGAATTCAATCCTAAATCCTGTCAGGAGTCAGGTTTACACAATCCCAGTGGTGTGAGTGCTTTGCACCAGGCTTCCATCGGCCAAGAAAACATTAGCAAAGATGGCTGGGGAAAGGTGACAGAAAGAAGGCTGGGAGTGGAGGAAGCACCAGGACAAAAGACAGCATTTTGTTAATTGCTGTATAATTAACTATGCTTGTGAAGTGACTCTTGCCTTCACAAATAATAGCCATACAAATAAAGGACATTACTCTTTCATTAAGTCATCTCTTGTTGCTATTCTGACCAGAATTTCAATCTGGTATTAATTGAGCCCAGCACACGGCCTGTAAGCAATGCTCCTGTAAAAAGCTCAGCTTCAATAATTGCTGTTTTTCACTGGAAGAGATTTCACCAGCAAAATCTCAAGCCCTCAAATCCCCTGCAGCCTCTTCTGCTTTAGCTTAATGAACACAGGCGTGACAGCATTGTAGCACACATGGCACTGACCTTTCCTGCTCCAACAGTCCAACTGGCTCCATCTTCATCATCCTCACTTTGTTGCTAACCACCGTGAAACCAACATGGTAGCTGCCAAAGGACTCTGTTTCTTAGCCTGGCCACTGCGTGTTGACAGCAGGGAGAACGTTAGGCACTGACCACCTCAAATGAATGGCTCAAGCCACAGTGATTACAGCACTAGGGAATACAATGTGCTGTATTTAATATTTAATTAACTGCCTCGCACTTGTACCGAAGCTTCTTAATTATTAATAGCTGGTTCATTATTTAGCACAGAATATAAATTTAAATTCAAATCAATTAAACAAGGTGAAACTACACAGTGAAAAATGGTTTCTCCTCCAGCAACAACCTTTGACCTGGAAAGAGAGTAAAGGGTGACATTTGCATTTCTTGCCCCATCCCTGAGAGGGTCTTCTACTGATGTAAAGTTTCTGCAATAAACTCACCATCCTACCAAAACCTGCTGGATGAAAAAAGGGCTTCAGCTGTCTCTGTCAGCTGGTGTCTGGAAGAGGAAATAGCTCCAGTTGGATTTCTCTTTAGGGCACTGTGAAAAAGAAAGCTTTCTATCGGTACACAAAACTTCATTTTAGCCCTCTCAAGACAATTTCTATTTGTGGTAAGGGAAATGAGTCTGCAGTAAGTTGTGGATAGGCAGCAGTTACCACTCTGGAATGATTGCTTCTTCTAGTGACATGTTGATCGTACAGTGCTGGGCTGGCCGCCGGCTCCCTCCCATCCCTCATCGGTCCTGAGCACTGCAGACCTCTTCCCTTCCTGCAGGATGAGCTGTGCCTGCCGATGCTGGCTGCTGGAGACCAGGAGAGCAGGAAACCAAGAGGGTGACAGGAGCAGTCTGCAAGCAATGCAGCCAGGAGTACCACACTGCTATCATTCAGCGCTCTGATGGTGTTCTTCACACCTCTGTACACACAACAACGAGTTTTATGCTTTCCTAAATACCCTTAGACATGGCATGAAATAAGAGATCCATGCAGAGCAGTGTATCTCATAGGAAATTCCAGAGATCACACTCCAAATGCTTGGTACTCTCACTCAGACAAGTGAAGGCATCCCAGGATGTTAGACAAGCTTTATTCAAATATCTCATTAGGAACACATCCGAGGATCCATTGCCACCAGTTAAACAGATGTGTATTGGCTTAAATTAATTTATTTACTGAGTCCAGAGTCAGTTCAACATCATTGTCTGGTCTGTCATTTCATTCAGCACCCGGGAGAATCTTTAGCCCAGGGCTTTACTGGGGCGTTTGGGAGTACTAGTTTAAGAGACACTGGAAATGTTTGAAGAATAAAACAAAGTGAGAAAAGCCATTCTATCTTGGCAATGTGCCCATTACTGTACTTTCCCCATAAAAGGAGGAAGAAATACGTTAAAACAACGCAAAAATCTTGAGGTTTTTTTCTGTACAGAAAGGTTGCTTGTCTGAACCCATAAACTCAACACTCTTCAAAATGCAGCTCTGTGTAGCTGATGCCAAAAAGAGAAATTAACAGAAATTTCCGCTGGTATTTCTTAACATCTGTTCTCTTCTTCAGACTCAGTCATAGAGGTTGCTCAGCTAAATTCACAGCTGCATTCCAAAGCATATATTAAGTTTTAAAAAGAAGAAAATTCTTGCTTACAGCATCTTCACTGTAAGTATACAGAATGTATTAGACTTGGGTTTGAAGTGTTCAGTAGAGCTGTGTGCATGTGTGTGAAGGAGAGGCAGCTTACTGGTTTTAGTATGAATCACTGAACACCTTGGAATGGTGAAAATTCATAAACAAAGCTAAGGACAACTGAATCTGCATAAACAGGTCTGATCTGCAGCTTAAGCTATGGACATGATCAAGAAATCAATGACCTTTTGTGAGGCTGTGGATGGAGAACAAAGATCAGGGCTCAGAGACAGGAAAGAGGATCAAGTTTAGAAAGATAAGAAAGGAAGAGAACTCCTGGGTGGAACAAGATCAGCAGCACTTACTCTCGATAGCAGACCTGCATTAAAGTATTAGCACAGTCTCCTGGTGCTCTAATAATAAACCCTAGCCCTTGTGATAGTAACACCTCAGCTGAGCCATCCTCAGCAGAGTGCAGAAGCTCAACCTGGATGTGTTAGAGATGCCTCACACACAACAACTCCACCACGGATAGATATGGGATAAAAGACTTCAGTTCTGCTTCAAACATCTGTATTTATACCCTTTACTCACTTCAGGGAGAGTTTCTGAAGGTATCCACAGACCAGAGACTGTCCTTCCATTGACTGTACAGCAAAAACAAACAAAAGCTTGCTCTAAAGTAGAATACTAAGGCATTTTTTTGAAATTATGTAATTGAGCAACTGTGGGGCATTGTTCATGGTTCAGAGACTTCATTGAGAGCTCAGGTTTCGAAGGAAATCATAACTCACTCAAATGCTAAGCAAGCTGTAAGCACGTGGTTCCCAGGATAGCTTAAGAGCCAGACAATAACAGATGCTTTGGAATTGCATTTCCTTCAGATAAACACAAACAGAAACATGAAGCCAAAGGCCTTTGAGGCAGCAAGCAAAATAAAACTACTACATTCTAAAAATATTCCGTGGCTTTTGTGCTGTGACTCCAACAGCAGGTCAAGACAACAAAACAAAAAGCCTTTTTTCTTTATTAGAATATCAACTTTTTTTTTTTTTTTTTTTTTTTACACTTCAACAGTATTTAATTTGTGGCTACTTCTGCACATTCAAAATGTTCAGCACAGTGTGCTGCTATGCATGTACCACACTGTGCTTCTCTGGGTGCCAGGAGATACACTTGATTGAGCCATCAGCAACATTCAATCTTTACTCCGTTTGAATATGTGAGTAAAGCTGGCGTAATTTTTTTTTACAAAACAATTTTCCATCAATAATGTGGTTTCAGAATTCTGTTTTGTGACAGCAGTGATTCAAATGACATTTTGTAGTACGAAATATGGAAATGAGTAGTTTCCATTTCCTTTTTGTTTAGATTTTAAAACAGGAGTACCCTTAATATTTCACCCTTGTGCAGAAATTACATCATTGACAGGAAGTGTGCTCATTTCTCCAAGGCCTTTCCTCTAATTTCCCCTTTCACAGGAAGTTGCAAGTTCAGGTCAGGATTCTAAAAGCCACCACAGCTCACACCATCCACACTGTGGCTAGTGCAGCCCACAGCTATTTCCCTTCCCCATGTGCCCTGTGTCTCCCTCACCACCGCAGCAGCAGCAGCAGCAGCATTTGCTCCAGCTAAAGATCGAAATGTGGAATGCTGAGCAGCAAAGACAACCACTGCAGGGCTGAGAGGGCACAGGTTTAAGTCCCCTGAGTGTAAAGCAGCATGTTGGCTCTGTTGTGCTCTTCAGGTCCCTTAATGACACTCCACATCCTTGTGGAAGGAGGGACTGGAGGACAACTCTGACATTTCATGTCCCATGGGACTAAAGGAATCATCCCCTCCTGCAGCTTCTGTCCTCCATAGGCGGATGCTCTCCTCCACAGAGTTGCAGCTCAGGTGGGTTTGTCTCCTGGAAAACCCTCTGGAGCACAGACTCCTTGACTAGACAACATTTGCTAGCCAATTTTTCACAGCAGTTTTCTGTCATCACCACTTTGTCAATCTGCCACAGACTGCCCTCAGTGGAACCACAGAGCTACTCATCCCTTTGACAAAGATCCCCACAGTGTGAACACGTGGGAAGGGACATCTTTGATTAACAACTTTGTGATTGCTGTAAAAATGAAATTTGAAAGGTAATAATTACATTTGTAATTACTTAGGTCTAAATCTCTTACGTTTCCTACTCCCTCTATTTCTGGGCAGCTGGAGCAGCGACTCATTAATAATAATAAAGTCATTTAACCCTACAGGCACATTACAAGGAGAAAGATGTCATTTGTCACCAACACAAATAGAACAATCGCTGAAGGGTGCAGGAAGACCACTATTTCACATTTACTGCAGATGATAAAAGGGACATTTTACACTCCTCCTCACCATGACATCCCAATCTGCTTTTTAATTAGCAGCAAACATAAGGGGACAGCATACAACATACAAGGGACTGCTAATAATGCACTGTCCTGCAGTGACATTTCCATAATCACTTTAAACCTGCCCTGTACATATGTACCAGCTAAAGCTCTCGGCTCATAAAATCATACCCCCTAGGAAGGAATGAATTATCCTGTGCAGAGTGAGCACAGGAGAGCAGCTCTTTCCCAGGGTTTAGGGACCTGAGAGCTGATGTAGGCATTGCTGCTACTTTAAGTGACAAGGTTTGCCACTCTGTTGCACTCATGGTTGTGTAAGGCATGACTTAAAAATAAGTGCAGCTGTAGGCTTGTGTTTTTAGGCCAGCAACTTTAGTTACAGCTCTCCCTGGCAATAATTTAGCCATGGACTCCTGCTCTTGCTGGCACTTTTCAGTGCTGTTCTGCGCTTTGCTACCACATGAGCTCTGTAAGGAATGCTCTGTGTTAGATGAAACAAGCAGCCTTATTCATAGGCAGCTCAAGGAAGGAGCTCAGAGTCTACTAGATGTTAAATAGAATTACTGATCAAACTGCCTGCCTGTGAAATAAGACTCCGAGAAGACTAGTCTTTCCCTAAATGATTTCTCCAGGAGATAAGGAACCTTGAGGAAAAAAATCCAAAGAGCAACTTCTACTGTGGCATTATTATGGAAATAAATGAAAGGGAATTTCATGTAAATAAAACTCCATAATCTGAGCTGTAGCACTGTCAGACTGGGACTTCAAGTTCTTTGCTCAGCTTTATCAGCAGCACTTAATGTAACCGTTAGGTACGCAGAAAGAACAGAGAACAAACGCAGCAGTATGAAGCTCTAAACTGTTCCAGTGTAGAATGGGGCAGAAAGGAGGTAAGCAAACCTCCTTCCTCTGTTTGTATTTTCCCCAGGTACCACAACAGACTGCACAAAGACATGTTTCTAAAAGGTTAAATCAGTGGTGTTAAGAAACGGGACACATCAGGGAAGAAAAAACTGTGGAGTAAAATGCCTATTTTCACTCTTAAGATAGTGACAACACAGAAGAGCTTGTGTGTGGAGTGAAATGTTTTGTCAAATTGAAAAATGGAAATAATATGAACACTACAATTTTCACATCAATTTGAGGTAAAATGTTTTGAATTACAGTCATTTAAATCTTGTTTTATAAAGAAAATTACTTCAGATGGGTGATAATTTAAAACTGCATAATCCAAACTTCATTGTGCTCCAGTCAGGCATGGAAGTGTGGCTCTGAGTGATTTGGAGCAATCTGTGCACATTAGCTCAGAGCCCCACTCAGAAAAGGCATTGGAAAGAAAACCCAGGATGCCTGGCTAGGGCTTCCATCATTTACCTCTGAGCCAGAAGTACTTAGAGTGTGATGGCTATGACTTTCTAATGTCCTTTGATGGGCACTGCCAGCACCTCCAGGAGCTCTGGCACCCTTCTGATGAGGCAACCCTTTCACTTCTAGCACCTCTTGAAATGTTCACCTCTGGCCAGCTTCTCCATGAAGTTTTGCTGTGTGATTGGAAGTTTCTGGTATCACTTCACATCAGACTCTCCCAACTCTTAAGAAGTCATTTTGGCATCACGGAATTCTGCTGACCATCTGGAATGATATGGAAATCAAACTGCCCCTTTTCCTTTGCTGAAAGAAAAAAAACACCTCCCACAAAAGACACTGTTCACTGCTCCCCCTCAGTTTCCCTCAGGCAAGAGTCACTTTCAGATTTTCTTCAGTATTCTTTTCTGTTCTCCCAAGCAATGCTCAATTAAAATACAAAAAATACTCTAATTCCAGCTAGTAGCATTAGCAAGCTTGTAGCTTCCTTCTGTAGACCAGATGATTCTCTCAGCAGTGATGGAAACAGTTTAGGCTAGGTGAATATTGGACACAATTCTTTACAGAATAGGATTCCACAAAGCAGAGGTAATTTTAAAAAGACAGGGTTAAGGAACAGTCACAGCTGTGATTATTCTGGAAGACCTGAGAAGGTCAGGTCAGTGACATCAGCCAAGAGGATGGGAGTGAGCAACTGACTGTCAGTATCTCTTCAGCCCACTTCAAAAGCTGTCAAGATAGGTTCTGCACCTGCCATCACAAGGATTATGATGATGCTTGAAAACAAAGTCCTGCATTGGCTGAATATTCTTGCCTTTTTTTTTTTTTAAAGTTATTATTATTGTATATTAAGAAGTTACTCTGACTACAACAAATATAAAACTGTGGGAGTACAAAGTTAAACTTCATGAGGCATTCATTTGTCAGGAAATTAAATGCCTTTGCTTCAGATTGAAAACCTTTAAAATAGGAAAACCCCAAACTGGTTGATCTCTAAAGCATGCTTTTAATAAATGTAATTATGTAAACATAACCATACACTTGTCTGTGTGTGTCTGTATTGAGGATTCTGAAGAGAAATATCATTTGGTGAGCTTCAAATTTCGGAGTAGCTGTGAAGTTTTGATTCAGCCCTATTTTTGAACAAGATGCCCTAGGACAAAACAAGAATTTGTGGGTTTAGTTATTTGATAGACCATAATTTCCTCTGCCTAAAAGTAATGCTTGCTGCTGTTTGATGAGCTCTGGTATGTGTATATCAGGCTAACAGAAGCCTAACATATATAATCAAGTGAAGTGAAATGCCAGCATCCAGAGTTGTCAAGGAACCTGTGAGCCTCCATCAGCTGTTTCTCTGTTGCATGTGACAGAGGATCTCTTGGAAACAGATTTAATAACCACTCAGTTCTCATACAGTCCTCAAGATGAGCATTCAGCTCTTTTGAAAACCTAAGTCTCAAACTAGTTTGGACATCTTGTACAGAGCAGGTGCCTGGGGACTGAAGGAGGGCAAACATCACTACAGTCTTCAAAAAGGGTAGGAAGGAGGACCCAGGTAACTCTAGACCAGTCAGTCTCACCTCCACACCTACAAAGGTAATGGAGCAGCTTATCCTTGGTGCTGTCCCTAGGAATATCAAGGACAGGGGGGTCATTAGGAGCAGCCAACATGGCTTTACCAAGGGGCAGTCATGCTTGACCAACCTGATAGACTCTTATGAGGACATCACCAGGTGGATAGATGATGGTAGAGCAGTGGATGTGGCTTACCTTGATTTCAGCAAAGCCTTTGGCACTGTCTGCCACAGCATCCTTCTGGCTAACCTGAGGCAGTGTGGCCTGGGTGATCAGGGAGTGAGGTGGGTGGGAACTGGTTGAAGGAAAGAAGCCAGAGAGTTGTGGTCACTGGGATGGAGTCNAAGGGGTAAGTGCCAGGAGGCTGGAGCCAGGCTCTGCTGGGTGATGCCCAGTGACAGGACAAGTGGCAATGGGTGGAAACTGAGGCATAGGAGGTTCCATGTGAACCTGAGGAGGAATTTTTTCCCTGTGAGGGTGACAAACACTGAACAGGCTGCCCAGAGGGGTTGTGGAGTCTCCCTCTCTGGAGATACTCAAGAGCTGCCTGGATACATTCCTGTGTGATCTGCTCTGGCAGGGGGCTTGGACTGTCTAGTCTTGAGGTCTGTGGTAGTGGGTTGGACTTAATGATCTTTGAGGTCTCTTCCAACCTTGCTATACTGTGATACTGTGACTGGATGAGCTTTGGAGGTCCCTTCCAGCCCCTAACATTCTGTGATTCTCTGATATGTTAAAGTCAACCAAAGAAGATGAGATCACAACAGTTCCTCCCAGGAACAGCACTGCAGTCTCTGTTCTGATCTCTAGAGCACAGCCACAGTTCCTGTAGTTCCTGTTTCTATGAGCTCCACAGAAAGGGTATTTTGAGTCTGGGGTAAATGCTGCTCTGGCAGATGCAGAGGGAAAGCTTTTGCCATGTTTGGCACAGGGATTTTTTTAGCGGGGTACAAAGAGTTCCTGAGGCTGCTGTTCCCTAACCCTCAGTGGTGTCCATGTGGTGAGCCTTCTCTCCACGGCTCACATGGGTGGCAGGAGGGGTTCATGTGTACTCTCTATTCAAAGGGTTGCTTTGAAATCTTGTTCTTTTGTTTGACGGTTTGGGGTTTTTTTGTTTTGGTTTGTTTTTTGTTGTTATTAACAACCACATGGTATAAAAGAACCTAAATGAAAGGCTACCAGTCAATTGCTGACCAGGTAAGTGTTCACCAGCCTGTTTTGGACCTATTTCTTCTATTTATTCCTTAATTCATCCATAGTCTTCTAGAGATGTCATTAATATGCTCAAAGTCAATCTATTATCCTCTATTGCTTCTATCCAAGCTCATGTTCACAGAATAAATTCATCAAAAATGATCAGACTTGAAAAGGCAGATTTGGATTCTGACAGAGAATAATTTATCGTGGCTGGGAAAAAGCCTCCCACCAACTGGGCTGCTGGAATGCTGGGAGATGAAACTGTTATGACTGCAGAACTTCAGTAGAAAGGACACTAAGGCCTCAAGGGGCAAACAAACAAACAAACCAACCCCCCCACACCCCCAGAGTTTAACTCCCAAAGCACACAAGTTCCTGGCTGACTTTTCTAATTCTCACACTCAGGCCCTTTTTCTCTCACCCTCTGTGCTGCAGAAGGAGTCACCAAGACTCTGCTCCCCATGGTGTGCACACTGTAGAGCCCAGAGAGGTGGTGGGGCACGAGGAGTGGCAGCGACATTCGAAGCTTATAGAGATGGTACTGGCACCCAGAGGGTCACAAACTGCCACTCAGCAGGGCCAGCAAAGGGCTTCACCACAAAGCTGCATAACGCAATGCTGACTTGTTTACAATTTCTTCTACTTACCCCTCCTGTAAGAGTAACTTGAAGATTATGGGGGATCTACTACTGTCAGTATCACACTGCATTTTCTGTGTATGCACAAATGATCTGCATTCCAGGACCAGCTGGACACAACAGTATTTCTACCATGCTTCAGATGCTATTACAAGAGAAAAAACAAAACCAAAACTTCCTCCCCACACCCTGCCTTTCAATTCCATTCTACAGGTGAAGAGGAAAGCATCATGATAGTGTCATTGTAAGAAGGGTTGTGGGGATTTATTTTAAAGCTTGGAAACACTTGGTTAATCACAGCATTGATTTCCCTTCCTCTATACTAGAGACTGCTGTGTGCTGGGCACGGTCACTTCCCTAAGGGACGGGTACTGCCTTTATCCATCACTCCATGCACACCTCTTGTAACTGTACACACAAGAGCCCCTCCTCTGCTCCTGAACTGCTTATGCAATGATTATGCAGCTTCAAGACTTGCGTAACTAAGTTTCCCCAGGAGAGGAGGCAAAGAAACCTAAGTACTCTAGGCTTGTCCAAGAAAAGCAAAACTCACTGGGCTCTGCCTAGATATGTTCAAAAGGATATTAAATAGCAGAATGATCATAAATATCAGTGCTCAGATGTGTGTAAATAGGTTGGCTCATCTGGCCGACTCGATCAAAACATCAATCTTAACTCCCTTTCCTCCACTCCTTCTGTCACATTCCAGAAGCCAGCAGAGCTCTGCTCCCAGATGCACTGCTATCAATAACTCTTACTTCTGATTCAAAATCTATATTAATGCCTTGGACCTAAGCAATTCAGTGAGGTGCATATGCCAAGTATCTGATCGATAGATGATGCCACACTGAGGAACACCTCACATTAGACAAGAGCTTCCATTTCCCAGGGAAGCACTGAGAAGTTAGGAAGTGCAGATCCTGCACTATTAATTCAGTGCCTTTGTGGAAATGTGTTGTGATGCAAGCTTTAATTAAATTATCATATACTATTTTTCTCATAGGACCCTTGGGCCCAGTTCAGAGAGTAAGTAGTTATTCAATATTTCTCTATCTATCTAATCAGCATGTGGCCAGACACCTCTTTAATTAATACTTCCAAAGCCTTGTGTGGAATGCAGATTTATTCATTTCCTTGTGCCCTTTTTGGGATTTTCACATCACAATCGCAGGCTGAATGAGCAGGGATCCTGTCCCACTGGCAATGTTCCACTGTGTTGCAGCCACTTCCATCTGGGAAATAGAGGCATAAAGAAATTAAGCAAAACCAGGCAACATCCATTATTCAAACTACCTCCAACTTGAGATAGCTTAACCCAAAACTTTCCACACTTGGGTATTTGATATCTGCTGAGCTTTCACAGCCTGTCTGCTGGAGTGGTGAACGATGCCCTGGACACCCAAGAAACCCGAGAGGCACAACCTTGTACTAAAACTTCACTTTTCTCTCTCCAACGACCTGTGTTGTGCATTTCAGAATATACAACAAGCCCCCAGACACATTGGTGACTTCTCTTCCACTGTCATTAGCATATCTCACCAAATGCACCACCAGCAACACACGGATGCACTTTAAGTAGTCCTGCTGTGATGAAGAGCTCACTGTTTGAACAGGGTATGTGCTATGATGACCTGACACGGCCCAAAGTCTTTCCAAAAGATGTATCCTCCCATTTACCACCAACTCAGATGATTTCAGAACATCTTACATGGAAAACCATTCTCCAGGAATGCCTTACAGTGCTCCTCAGAATTACAGCTTCATTCTTTGGTGAAGCAGGTTGGGCTGCAGCTGCTCTATCCCTGCTGCAAAATCTGCACCATTTCCTATGGATATGAAAAGTGGAGTGGGCCATGAGTAATTAAAGCCAGACACACACACCAGTACTGCTCAGAACTGCTGTGGTGTTATCTCTAACTGATGAATATTTTATTCTGAAGGCTTTTCTTTCCTGCCTGTTTCCAACGAGGGTTGTAACCTTTGCTTCCTAACCACTAGACAGCCTACAGCTTCTGTGCAGTGAAGTCAAAGACTGCTTCCTTAGGGAACAAGCCAAACCCAAAGAGAGCTAAGCAAGCAGAGGGAAGACGACACACACAGAAGAAAGCATACACCAGATCTGACGGCAGGAAGTCTGCTCTCCCTTTCTAGTTCCAACATAATCATCGTCTGTGGAAAAGTAAATCTTACAAATGGTGATCATGCAGCTGGCAGCTGGTGAAGAATGAGTGCAGAAGGGTTATGCACAGCTATGTGTGGCAGCACAGAGGTCTCCTCTGCAGTCAGCACAATATGCTCAGCTCAATTAGTTACACGCAAGTCAGCTCAGGTAGAGCTACCATTGTGGCTACAGCAACAGGAGCTTAAGGTACCAACTGTGCAGCTTTTCTGTCTCTGTGTAGAGGCATTTAAGCTGCATCCAGGTTACTGCAATGCAACACTTCTTCCTTGCATAAGCCTGCACTCCTTTTCACCCCAAAGACTATGGTGCAGATATACAAAGGAACTAAGAAGCATATAAAAGTAAGCTAGAGTTTGCCGTTTCATTTTAGTATTGATTACATCAATATAATTATGTTAACAAAGTATGTAAATGGGCTTCAGGACAGCTGCAAAGGAGGAGGTAGAGGAAGTGGTATCTAACTTTTCACACAACAACAGACCTTCACGTTTGGCCCCTATATTTATGTCAACTTGAAGAATCAACGTTCTGAACAGCCATATTCCTGCCATCCAAAGAAAAACAGAAGCCCAGCAGATTTGAGCAGCTTTCCCTTCAAAGAACAAAAGAGGAAAAGTGAGGAAAGCAAGATATGCTGTAAGAGATCTCTGAGCTTTTACTGCTAGACTTTTCATTACAGTTTCATCTTCACAAGCAACAATTTCCTGGCCACCCCAGAGGTCTGTTCAGAAAACTATTTTTTTAATTGAAGCCTTAAGCACCCATTAGAAAGGCCATTTGTGCAAAGATTAAGATACAGCTGGGCTTCAGAAATTGCACAGACTCACAGTAATCATCCCGAATGTGAGCTTCTCTCTTGCTTTTGCAAAAAAAAGCCTCTTTGCAAAGTCTTCACAACTGAAACAGAGCCAAAGCTAGTGCTCAGAACCTTTGCTGATCCTCCCAGCCAGTCTAGAGTGATAACACACACATGCAGACATGCTAAAAAAGAAAATACGCATTTTCAAAAAGTAATAAAAAATAGCCTGGAGCACAGAGTTTGAAGTCCATAGCCAATCAAAGCTAACAGGGACTGCATGATTCCAGTCAGAGAACATCAGAAGGCATTATTTTAAAAGACTGTAAACATCTCAGGTAGCCCAGGAGTACAGCAAATGGGAAAGGATGCATGCAAACTGTTCCCCTAACTGCCTTTCAGGCTGTCCATTGGCCCCATGTGATACCAGCATCTGACAGGTCCATGCACTGCTCATCATGGGGTTCACCACTGCTGCCAATGTGTCACTCACCCGTCCTGCATTGTCCCTCTCAGAGCCATCTTTGCCAACTCAGTTTATGCACAGCTCACCATGCTACCAAAACTGGATGAAGAGAAGCTTGCAGCTTGCACAGAAAAGTACTACTCAAATCCAGAATTTAAATGGCCTGAAGTGGGACTGTGGGAGCTCTTAAGAGATCCTGACTTCCTGTCAAATATTGGCCTAGGGTACTTCATGTCCTGAAGATTATCTTTACTACTTACTGCTTTAGCTTGTCCATCAAAAAGAAATCAAGAAAGGAACACATTAACTCTGGTACCTAAAACGTGTCTGGGGGAAGGCCAAAAGTTGCATCAACCTCCTTTAAGCAAAGACTTGACATTTCTTTTTGTTCCTTCCATTTCATAACAAAGCCAGGCAATACACTGAGAAATCTTTGATATGTTCTCAACAGGCTAGAATTTATGACCTGGGTAATGCTAAGATACCACACCAGCACCACACCACCACATGGAATGCATCACATCAGCATCTTATTTTCATGTTCTGAGATCAATACAAAGTTACTGATTGTGGCCAGCAAAGTGGAGCTCCTCAGAGAACAGACTTGGTTTCCAGTCAGTCAGAGGAGGCCTCTGACTCAAACAAAAAATAACAAAAGTCGTCTTTATATCCAAACAATTCAAACTGTTCTTGTACTTTTCTGAACTCTCAGCTCCCAAATCTTACTTCAGTGCAAGAGTTCCTGTTGATGAATCCCAGTGACATTTCATGCCAATCATTGCATGTCATAGAACACGGTGAATAACTTACAAATTATGTTGGGAAAGAAGGAAAAGGTGAAACATAAAAAAATAGTAATCCCTTGAAATCAGGGGTTTGAATTTGCCCTTTTTTTAAATCCAAGTGCTGACAGCTGAGATGATTAGCAAAATGTTGTTTCTGATACGTCCATCATGTTACCATCATTCTGATCACAGTATAGACCGCTGGAGATGCTGGTGTCAAGATGCAAGAGGAATGGATAAAGGAATAAAAATAAGCCTGTGGGAAGCGATTGGGATGTTTCCCTTAGCTACATTTTACTGGTAAGTAAGTTTGCAATATGCAAAAGGAAAAATGTGAGCATTCAGCAGTCTATTTAAAGTGAAGCCTTTTCACAAACCCAGCAGAATTAATAAGGAATTATTTTAATTTTGTTTTTATTTCCAAGGAAGATGAAATGCTATTTTAAGAGGTAGCTGATGATAAAAGGTACAGCAATGCCAAAAAGTGTTACACATACTGAAAAGTTTTCACAAAAGATTCAATGTTTGTCTAATTTCTTGTTCCTTCTCCTTCCCCTTTCTCATGCCTGCCTTTGCCCTGCCTCCCTCTCTCCCAAATACCCTAGGAGGAGCTGGGCCCTTCTGTTTAGTCAGGGGCCAATTACAGCTTCTCAGACACGAGTTTGCATCCCAAGGCAGTTTGGTAATCTTACTCTGATTAATTAAACTGGAGTCTCTAAACACTGTTAGAACTCCTCCACCCACAGCCTGCAGAGCTGCTCTAGAGAGCGGGATAAGAAGGTGACAGTCAGAGCCCAGAAAGGGAAACAGGAGCACTCTGTATTCATTCTTCCTTGCAGAGTTCCAGCAAAGAATAAGTTGTACTGCAAGGTAGAAAATCTAATCTGCATTTAAATAGAATTTCTCCAAATAATAAACAAAAGCCTGAAGCCACATTTTTACAGCAAATCTTGCTGCTAGTTCACAGCTTAATCCCTCTATCTCTGTCTGTAATCCTTTCTACCCTTGTATATTCATTTCCTTACCAGTTTATCGAGGTACCCTGGGAGCTGGAGCCCACAATGGCAACAGGAACTTTGCACTTCCTCAAGCTTCTTCAAAGCTGAGCCTAAAACTGTTCAAGCTTTGGGTGGTCAGCAACTCAAGGCAAACTCAGACAGAATCACCTCTGTCAACCGGGGGAAGTTGTTAACCAAGAGCGAACAATAGATTGCAGGCATGTGCTTGGCACATCGACACCAGATGCGGCAGAGCGGCTCCCAGAGCATGGCTGCACCCAAACTGCAGCTGGAGGTAGTATGCCCCAAGTCCTAAACAGATGCCCATGCAGATCCTAAGGGGAACTACATGTGATGTCTACATGATCCAACACAACCAGAATGCCACATCAGATGCCACTGCCATCAGCCTGCATGTGCCAG
Source organism: Ramphastos sulfuratus (assembly GCA_013399055.1). Classification (NCBI taxonomy): domain Eukaryota; kingdom Metazoa; phylum Chordata; class Aves; order Piciformes; family Ramphastidae; genus Ramphastos; species Ramphastos sulfuratus. The sequence goes on from WBNM01040858.1 coordinate 43,903, forward strand.
TTAACAGGGCTAGCAGCTGGCCAGATGGCTAGCAAGGGTGGAGAGGAGCCTTCACGAACATGACCACGGCCCACATTTCTGTTCCTTTTTTCTGACCATCACTTTACTTCTTTTTCACGCTGTAGGGCAGCACCTGGGCCCATCTAAGGACATCCAAACCAGTGGCACCATAAAACTCCTCAAATGAGAGGTTCAGGTTTAGAACAGGAGGATGCTAAGTGCCAGACATTACTTTCTAAAATCTGAAACACAGTTCACTTTTCAGATGCCACCTTGCTACCCTAGCAGGTGCTTTGTTCTTCTGTTTGAAGGCCACAGATCTAATCCTACTTGAAGTAGCCACCGCTCCTACACTTTTCTCTGAAAGTACTACTTGCATATTTTAGTGCAGAAATTAAAGGATAACCTCAAGAAAAGAGGCTTCTGCCCTAAATTTAAAAACAATGAAGAAAGTCATTATTAAATGAAAGATGCCTCAGAGGAAAAGACTAAAGGATAGAATTAGCATTCTAGATGAGATTTACCCAATGCTCAGATAGATTGTACTAGACGAGCAATAACTAATTTAATTCAGAGAGCTCTGCTTTAAAAAAGGTCACTTCTAATTAGACAAATGCCTGCCAGATCTCGTCTACCTGATTCTCACTTCAGTCCTAATATTGACACACCATTAGCACATCATCCTTCAAAATATTTTCTCATTCTACAGCCCAACAAACCTGACCTGTAACTCCACTGCTTTATTAGATGTTCTAAGCTGGCTATTTCCTTAAAGGGACAAGGAGACTCCTCTGCCTTCAGACCAAGACAGTTTGCAGGTGCAGTCACCGCTGCACTTGCAGGGCTCAGCAGCATGGAATGTACTTCTCTGGAAGCAGAGCTGGAACTCACAACTGCGAAAGGCTTCTTGTGGGTTTCAAGAGAGAGAGAGAACTTACAAATCAGTTCTGCTCCAGAGTGTCTGCAGCATTTATTCACACCCAGGAAAAAAAAAAAAAACAATATTAAGGATTCTGTAAAAGGACTTGATCAGCTTCTTCGAGAAGCAAGAAAAAAACCTCTGACCAAACAGTGACTTTGTCAAGGAAACATTCCTTACAAAACTAAGCTGGGTGCAAACACACATTTCTTACATGCTGAGTAGAAGACTCTTGCTCTTCAAGGTAGAGATGGCCACTGCATAAATTGAGTGTTAAACAGAGGGAGAAAACGGTTCCAGGCAGGAAAGAAACTCAATAAAAGAGAAAAAACCTTTCCACTTTAACAACTGATGATGGCAAGTTAAAGAAAGATAAGGATATATATAAATCATTCATCATTGGAGGATTAATAATATATTTGTTAGAGACGAAGTAAGAGGTTTGCTCCAAACTGCTTTGCAAACTGTACAGGGAATATTTCAGCTGTGGGCAGAAGCTCAAGGCTTTCTGCTGGGAAACGTGTAGGCACCCAGAGGGAAAACTAAATCTCAGGTAAGAGACACCCAAATCACACCAAGAACCACTACTTTATCTTACTTGCACATTCAGCTGTGGAGGTTGTTGTTATAAGCAGTATCGCAAGAGGACAGGTTTCCTCTCCTGCCTGCCAGGTGTGGGGATACTACACAGGAATCACTCAAACTTTTTTGTACAGTCACTTTAAGCAGTGGCACAGGACAAAGCTGGCTCCCCTGAAGGGCAACAAGGCAAAGGAAGGGAAAGAAAAGATAAACTTCAGTTATTTCCTCATTTCTCATGTGGCCAGGGCTAGGCCAGACAGAGAATTAGCAGCGTCTGTCTCAAGGTCCTTAGTGAAGAATATGTAGGGTTAGCAGAAGAGGCTGACACCAGTCCCTTTCTCTGTGTAGGAAGCACATATTTACACCACCCCTGCTGTGTTTTGGCACCAGAGACGTCCGATGACACACAAGGCTGCCCTGCCTCTTAAACCTAAGCAAGGAGAGGACTTTCAGAAAGTCCAAGACCAAGTAAAATGTCACATTTGGAGACATTTTTTAGAGCTGCCTCTTCAGGATTCATGTTTTGAAGCTTTTTATCTCACTCCACGGAGGTAGAAGCTGCCTTTCCAGAAGAGTCCTTCTGGATTCTCGGAAAGCTGAGATCCTGATCTAGTAGCACAAAAGGAGGACACAAGTCAGCAGCACTGAGCATCAGGAATTCATTGACGTTAGGAAATGGTGAGTACACAAACTTCAGGTGTACACATCATGATGCTTAAGTGTCCGAACCACAGCCTATTCAAATGCAGAGCTGCCCACACAGAGCTCTGTTTGAGCAGTGCTTGCTGCAGGTGGTTTGTTATTTTTATTGGGAAATCACAGCGTTACCAGTTCTTCCTTAAGTCATACAGTACAAATGATGGCCCTCATAAAGTCAGTTAGAAGTCAAAAGTAACTCAGAGCTGAACTGCAACAATTAAACTGTACAACACAAGTGATCAATCCACTCCAGTTTATGGCCCAGGGAAGATGCTGACCCTGCATTTGAGTGCCCCTAATGGAGAATGGATCTAAACTCTCTCTAATTAGCTGGAATTAAGTACTCACCTCTCTTAATTGGAAGAATTCAAACTTCAAGAGAAAAAGCTCATACTTAATACAGGAAGGCAGCTTCCCCTTCTTCCTGGCTCTGTCACTGCCCCACCCCTGCAGTGCCACACACCCTGCTTTGACCTCTCCCCACTGCCACAATTCTGGCTCCATCCAGCAAGACCAGCCCCAGGCTTAGAGCATCGCTGCAGCTCTCCCTTACCCAGAGGGGAAGGGCTGCTGAGGACACCACTCTCAAGAGAGCTGAACACTCTGCTCTCTTACCAAATTGCTGACAGTGCAGCTGGAGGGATGAGATGGAAATAAAAAGGTGTCAGCTGGACCAGTGGCCACTCCCATAAAGAATGATCACTTTTTATTTTCAGGAGTTGAGGTTTTGTTACCATAAATCACACTTCCCCTACAATCTTCCTGGCCCACATGTGGATGCCATAGCAACTATCACAAGGTACAAATCCAGTGCTCATAAGACACAACCGAGCCATGAAAGGATTGCTGTCTGTAAACCCACAGATCTCCAATCACCCTCAGCCATGCCTTAATAGTGTACTAACTGGAGGATGGGTTTTCTGTAGAGAGAAACCCAGCCATAACACCACCAGAAAATCAAAGAGAGCTTTTCCATTGGAGCCATCCAGCATCACAGCTCTCTTAAGAAACAGTGTAATTAATTACATTATCTTCAATGTCAGTGAATAGCTGTCAGGAAGCAGACTTAAAACTCAGATTCTGTTTTAATTTGCGTTATTTATGGGCATAAGCGAGGCTTTCAGTCACTAAATACAAAGCAAATTGGAGTGTGAACACTACAAGAGAAGCAGATCTAAAATAGAGGTAGATCTGAGTAGAGGAGTAAGAGAACTGCTTGCAAACCAGCCAGGGTGGCTGTCAGAGTGAGCGTGGGAATGGTGGAGGAAAACAAGGCCGAGTGCAGAGGAGAGCAGGACTGCTTCCATCCCTGTTAGCCCAAAACCTGAGTCAGCTGGCAGAAACCAGGGTCCAAGGTGCTAACATATCTCTGTGCCAACTTCTCAGGGTCATCTCAGAGCATTTTTAAGCAGCCTTAGTCCCAAACCGAGTACACTTCAAAAGACTTTGGAGAGAATGTAAGCAGACTTTTAAAAATGTGCCCTTCTTGTTCAAGTCAGGAGAGAGAAAGTAGAGAGCAACAAGTTGGAGTTTTGCCTGAGTTGTCTTTTTACCTCCACCCAAGCTATTTGAAAAGTGTTCACAAGAATGAGATTTCCTCAGCTTTCTCACCATGGGCAGGGATTCATGTCTGAGTTACAGGACTGCAGAGGTTTTACCCAGATAATAAACCAGGAGTACAGAGATTTGTAAATGGGAAAACAGCTTCACCATTTGATCTGGGCTTTCCTAGTGGCCACTGTTACAGAGCTCATTTTATATTCCATTCTTCCAGCAATACCAGGAAAATAAATAGTTCAGCTTACCCTTGAAAACATTGTAGTGTATTTTAACAAAACTTAAGGGTTTCTGAGTATTGATATGCTCAGATCTGCATTCCATAGGACTCGGCAGTTCCTGCACAGCTGAAGCCCTCCAGAAGAATCCCTTGGCCATATATTCCCTGTATAAAATCCAAGCTGAAGCAGTTTACAATGCTCCACTGAACTCCTGGCTTTCATTTGCAAGGCTCAGAAGAGGCAGGACTCGTAGCCACTGCCATACTATGAAGCTCACCAAATAATATCAATTTGCTTAAGGCCAGTCCTTCAATTCTCCCGATCTGAAAGCAGTAGTAGCTTTCTCTTTCTCCTCAGGGTTGCACCTTTTTGTTTTCAGTGCAAACTGCTGTCATACAATATTTAGCTAGAAATTTATTTTTAAGAGATAACAACTTCATAGTAGGAGCCACACAACTGAAATACGAAGAACCAAAGGTGACCATAACTAATAGCCCAGGTGTAACCACAGCTAAACTGCCTAAGTAATATTACAACAAACCTCAGTGAGCTGCACATATTCCCCTCTTCTGCTGAGTGAAATGGACTCCATCACTTTGATAGCCTCTCCTGTACTGCTTCTTTATGTATAAATGACTGTTTCATTAGCATTGAAAGGAAGTGCATCTTAGGACCTTCTGTAAGGTTACTTGCACTGTAGTTGATCAATCTGGCTGCTGAAGTTGGCTGCAGCATCACAGAGTGAGAACACAGGTGAAAACAGGAGCTGCTTTCATTCAAGTCAGAACACCTTATTATCTATTAAAATACATTCTGCTGTGTCAGAGTCTGCCAAGTGCAATAATTAGGTGTCATGCCCCTGTAAAAACGTAAGCAATATGACAGCCACTAATGAAGACTACGTTAAAAAGCCTTAATCGGTGGAACAGCTGGAGATCAAACAGAGGAATCCCAGTTTCTACTCTAAATACACCTCTGATGGAATTTGTCTAAGGCCTCCGGTCACTTGCAGCTGAGACTTTCTGTTTTCTGAATTGCAGGGTTTGGACACTGTGAGTTAGTTCTAATTAATACTGCACCAGGGACAGCAAAGGCACGTTTGGGCTGCACTTGGAGATGCTCGGCACAAGCTCCTTGAAGACATGACATTATGAGAACCCCTCACAAATTAGCTCACACAATAGAAAATCAAACTGAGTTTACCCTTTAGAAAGACAGAGTTCACGGTCTGCAGTTTCTGAAAGCAGAAACTGGAGCTGAAAAGAGGCCAAATTGCTTTAACATTTAACCAGTTTGGATCAGAGGGGCTGAAGATTGCAGCCACAATGAACCAAGCCAAATGCAAGGGAAGCTTCATTCTCACATTTTGTTCTGCTGAAAAATGGGTGTCTGGTAAAGCACAGCTCACCACAGCGAGGGAATGACATCCTAGTCACAGCACAACTGCCCGTTCATGAGCTCTGTGACCACTGAGATTCTGCTCTGCATGCAGCACAGCAAAGGCTGCTGGCTGGAGCACCCCAGGTTGGGGTGGGAGCGGTTTGACAGCCAGCTCGTGCAGCAGACCTCAGAGATAAACATGTCTGCTGCACTGACCATTGGGTAAGCCTGGGGACCAGCACGTTAGGATAACTGGATCAGGCATTGTCACATGGCTAAAGTTCAGTGGGGAGCCTTTCCGCCCTTTTTTTCACCTTTATTTTTTTAATTAGGCATTTCAAAAGTAATAAAAATTGCCCTTTGTAACAAAAAGCATAGCAAGAAATAAAACCTAGAGGACAAGAATAATTTCTTACTGAAAAAATACTGAAATTGGTGCCTTTGTACGTGGTGGGTCTGAACAACATCTAAGTGGCTATTATTGCACTCTAAGTCTGTTCTGCTGAATTAGATCAGGAACAAATCTGGAAGAAGTTCAAGTGCCAGCTCCATCAGCGAGAGTGGACAACAAATCACACTCAAGGCAGAGGAATAAAAGGAATTATTAAATGAGTGCAGATGCTTTTCGTAAGGCTGGAGGCTCTTTTATCTGAATTGAGTTCAAAGCTACCTTGTAAGAGCACATTAAAAATAAAACAGCACCCAGAAAATATATGAGAGGGCAGAATTTTTACACTGCAAGCTCCTGCTTTTTGTGGTAAATTACAGACAACACTCAGCAGCAGCACTTCAGGCCACTTCTCTTCCAGGAGCATGACAGCGGCAGAGAGGAATGTGGTGACAGCCCAGCTCCTCTAAGTGCTAAAGAGACAGCCTAGAAACAGCCCAGTGACAGGAAGATAGTCTTCAAGGTACAGTGATTGTAGGGCCAAGTGTCTGCATGCAGAAGCCATCTACTTCAGCACCGGGCAGCACTGAAGTTGTGCTTTCTAATGGCAGACACCGACTTCACAGATTGGTATTTGCACATTTACATACAGCAGCACTTACTGTTGCTGCTTCCAGCCCAGTACTGTGTGTGAGCGCCGAGGGAACAGAAGGTGTTCTGCCCGTAGCAAATACATTTGCTATGCAATCCTTCCCTTCTCTTTTCATAGCCTCCAAATTCATCCTGATGCCTACACACCACAGCAAAGCCCCCAGAGACGGAGGTAGGTTTTGTACCTCTGATGGCAAGGTTTTTTCAGCCAATACACTGTCTTTAACAGCCATTGAACGTTAATTTAATGCCAAGGTATTTGCTACCTAAAGTATCTGTGAGCTACTTGGATGTTCAGATCTCTTCTCTCTTATTCTTTCCACTAACGTACCTTCTCATTACAGGGCTATAACCTCTTCATGGATGTAGCTGTAGGCAAAGCTGCCTCTGTCAGCCTCCCATCCACCTTGTCCGTGGAGTTTCTCTGCTTTGTGCCTCACAAACGGAAGAGGAAGGTGCTAGAAGTTGGGGGAAGGAAAGGGGACATGGCCACCTTTAGATCTTCTCCATTTCCACCGCCAAGCGAGTTGGGACTTAAATCAGATTCTACTTTCTGTTGTAAAGGAGACATGAAGATACACTACTGCTATTCCTGAGCCTACCACCTCTGGTATGGTTTGGTATCACATATCTAGGACTGAGTGTTGTGCAGGTACCACAAAGAACTGCAAAGAGGATGTTAAGAATTGTGGTACACTAACAGCACTGACATAGGATTGCCTATCATCAACAGGGAAACATAAGGAGAGAGCTTTTGTTGTTTTATGTTCTCCTGATCTTAATTCCCTTTGTGAAAGACTGCACCGTTTTGCACAAAGGTTCGGCACTCCTCGAATCATTTTCCACCTCCTGGGCTCCCACACATAATCATCTCTGTGCTAAAGACTCCCATGCATGGAAATTAAGCTTGTGAACTCCTCCTGCATCTTTGGCCGCATTCCTGTGGCACTTCAGTAAGACTGCACACAATGCAAGCAGAGGAGAATTGCCCCAGCTACAAGCTCTTTCCTCTGGAACAAGAACCCACCAAATCAGTCATGGCTGTGTTTACAGATTACTTGGCTATTATTGATAATTGATCACTAACTATGGACTGGGGGAGGGGTGAGCACAGCGGAGGCTAGGAGGAGAGTGCTTACAAAACAGTTCCATTTGTCACTTTTTTTTTAAGCTTCAGGAACTTGAAGGCAATTTCCAAAAGAATTTTCTCCCTTACAAGTTAAATCCTTTTTCTCCTCCTCCTGTTCCACTGCTGTTAACAAAAAGCAGCTCATAAATCAAACTTTAATCAAGCTGAAAATCCCAATTTTATTTCTTTGCTTCCCTAGGGGGTCAGAGCATTTTGGAGAATCTTTTATTTTCTGAACTTCTTCACTTCGGAACTTCTGCTTGCTGCTTGCTTTCTCTCCTAATAAAATTACTTTCATTTAGGATTACCACCCTTCTCTCCTCCCCGACACTGCTCTGGTTTCTTCAGCTTCTTGTGATTGAAAGTATTCAAAGCCCTGAAACTTAATTGGAAGAAGCGAGATTGTAAGGGATTAGCAATCCCTCAATTCAATATACAGAATTATGTTTACACAGCCAAGGAGAGATCAATCTGCTGTTTCTCTAATTTTTCTGGTGTTTTCCTAGCTTTAGACTCCAAACTGTTATAAACTAACATTTAGGCCATGTTGAAGCAGAAGAAATGACAGAGGCACATGACATGGCCACTAACTACTCACAGTGTCAGCAGTGACTGTGCTGAATTCACTTCCTAACCATTCCAGTAACATTCACAGTTGTTCTTTCTTGAAAATCCCATGCTATATATTTGAAAGTAACAGCCTGATACAAAGTGTGCCTGACACAGCTGAGTTCAGGAGTCTTGAAACAATTCCTGCATACTTGGAATGAACCAGACTTTTCCGTTTAACCTACAGTTAAGAAACAGCAAAATATTGATTTGGGACAGATAGGTTCTGCTTTAAAATTGGGACTAGATGGTAAGATTTTTAACCCCCCTTTAGTGTTATTATTTTAGAGTATAATTTATAATGTAAGATTTGAAGCTCCACAAAGTCTCTTTCAGTCTCATTTATAGACAGAATAGGGGCAAGAATGGATTAAACCTAGCCAGATGGTTTAGGGTAGCATGATCCAAGAAACTCTACCAGAGCAAGCAACTGAAAGGAATGTTTCCTGGGAGACTTCCCTATGAGATTCCCAGAATGACTAAGGTTGTCTTTAAGGTGGTAAGCCAAGTTCTATACTGCAGTTAAGGGAATCACTTCCCACCAATGAACAGAAGTATGCCTATGGCATTTAGTTGAAATCAGTGTTGAAGGACAGGAAAGCCCCACAGCTTAACAAAACCTGCTGCTTCGGCTTCCTTCTGTTACCCAGCTGCTGCCTTTCACTCCGGGATGGAGATAGCTCTGAGCTGCAAGAGGCGAATATAAGCACACTCTTCAAACAGTGCCACTTTCCAGTTCAGTCTGCAGTAAGGCCAAGCACTCCAGGTACCCAATTTGACATCTTCCACATGCACTTCGCTCAGCGAGAAAAGAGAAAAGCCCTGCAACTGAGTAAAGACAAAGTTTCATACAGGATGCACCTGCCTTATTTCTTTTAAACAAGGAGCTATTTCCTCCAAAAGAAGGGTTCAGAGTCAAGCAAACTGCTGCAGCTGGAAAAAAACTACTTCCCTCAATCAAGGTCCCGTTCCAACTATGTATTTTAATAGCACAGAATCTGTGACACAAACCTCAGTATTTGATTTCCTGTCATAAAGAAGTGGAAATGCTTGGATCCTCGGGGCCACGTGAAATACTGAATACTTCTGGAATGGTTTGCTTTAAATGCTCTAGCTGCACAGAATGCTCACAGGAATAGGAATATCAGAACGCAGCATCGATCCCAATACTAAAGCAGGACCGAAGCAATGCAGGTAAATCAGTGCTGAAACCTACTCGAGGGCTGTTTGGACCATCTGCAGGTTTTTAGGAGTGATCTAGTGCAGGCTGCCTGCCATTCAGTTTCTGAAGGTCTAAAGTCTCTCCAGGTAGCTGCTGTGTTCTACTGATTATGATGAACAGCTTAGTATTGCGGAGGGTTGCTGACCACTGCTTTCCTATTGACAATTCATAATGCTGCAGTGAGTCTGAGCGACAGGCTAACAGTAATAAACGTTGATTGTCAAGAACTCTTCCAGTGTGCTGGCTCTCTTAGGCTGAGATCATCCTGCTGCTGTAAGACAAGCAAAACCCCACAGCAAGGTCATAGTCTCCAGATGTTAATGTATCACTAGTCTCTGTCACCAGAAAAACATCTCCTCTGGTGTGCAGAAGTCATTGTAATCAATTTGGAGGAGAAGTCCTCCCAGCCATGTAAGGAAGCTGAATTGTTTGGTCTAGTCTGCAATCCCAGCAAAGGCCCTGAACTCATTATTCATGCATCTGCACTTTTTCTTTTGTTTTTTCGTCAAACAGACTTCCAACACAGTAACTCCAACTGTGACAAAGAATGGATTCATCCTTTGCAGAGCTCCTGTGAGTTCAGCAGTGACTGTCACAGGTTCATCCTTATCCAGAAGCTTTAACCACTTTAACAAAAATTTGTTACACTCTTAATGAGACTTTGGATAAAATGAATTCTCAAAGTAATTATGCATACTAAGTAGCTGACTACCTCTGCTGCAACTGAAAATGTTGAGTACATCTGAGAGTGCTGCAGCTGAGCTGCTCTGGGCTTGTCCAGGCTTCCTGTGAAGGAAGTGCACAGCCCAAATATGCTGCAATGAACTGTGTAGCTGGCACACTCCATCACCTCCGAAGTGCAGGTAGGGGAATAGGGATTTGCATGAATGTGCTGATGCTTTGGAGAAATGGGGGACCACTTTAATGTGTCCTTCACACAGCAGATGGTACGTGAAATCTGTGCCATGGCTGGTGAGCTCTGTTGAAGGCTTGTAAAGATTTGCTGCCTGCTGCTTGAACCACAAAATGAAGCAAAAGCATCACAAATAGCAGCTGTATGAGCACCACCTCACAGAACAATCCAGGTTTTCCTTAAAACACCCAGAGAATTGCTTGCAGTTAGACCATGGCCTTGGCTACCATACAAAGTTTTGCACTGAAAGAAGGGAACTCTGTTTACAGCTCTCTGTTCACATCCCAACAGAAATGCGCTGACAGCATTCAGCAGGATTCAACCCCCACAGCAGCACTCTGCAGGACCCTCGGCTGTGAACAGTGACTGTCACAGTCATCCCACTGGTCAATCCAACGTTCCTCTGCTGAGAAGACAGCTTTCAGCATCCCCGAACCTCTGTGACATTCATTAAACCACCTTCTCATGTGCCCCCTATCAGCTTGCAACTTCTTTTGTTAAAGTCTTTTGTTACTATTGCAGCAGAACAGACTCTGGTGGCAACACTGCCCTAAATTGTTTACTCACTCCCACCCTATTTTTAGTGCCTTATCCAGTTTCTAATCCAAAGCAATAATTTACCTGCCAATTCATGACAACTGCTTTTATATTAATCTGTCAGGGACTTTAATCTCTTAATATTCCAAGGAATGATGCCAACAGGTTCCAGTGTATCTGTTATTCAATCAGTACACAGGAAATGCTGCGAGGCAGCATGGGAACTGTGCTATTACAGAAGCTGTGCTGCTATCATTCAGGTTTTCACAGTTCTTTTCACATTGAGGGGAGGTTTTAGAGCTTTTCTTAACAAGTTCCCTCATTTTGAAGTGATCCCAGGACCATTTCTGGTACTCTGTAAATGCTAGATGCAGCAGCTGCTACCTTCTTCCTTCCCCCACCAGTAATTTAGAAGGAAACTACACACTTTTGTTGACAGCTTGCTTATGTTAGTACCTTCCTTCGGAATTCATAGATCGATACAGTTTGTGCTTGATGATTTTTTTTACACTTCTTCAACGTGCTCTGGCACCTCCATTTTTGGTTCAGTTTCTAATGGACTCTGTCTTATCTATGCTTGTGTCCTTGCTTTTATACATCTCAGCAAGCCTATGAGTGAAGCAGACATCACCATTGTTTCCTTTTCACAGCCTATATCTAATTTCTCTCATTAAAATATTTCAATTAGCCTCAAACCATCACACCCCCTTTTCATGGGATTTCTGTTTATTTCCATCCAGAGGAGCTGTCAGTTAAGAATTTGTTGTTTATAGTAGTAGAAATCTTTCAGACAACTGTAATGTCACACTAGATCCTTGGAGCCTTAGCCACGATTTAAGGATGCAAAATGTTTGCAGCTACTGATTGCAGCAATTGTGTTATGATTCAGCCAAGACTTGAGCAGTGGCTATCAGTTCCCTATCACTGCACATACAACATACACACACAACAGACACACGTGTAGAAATTGGTCAGGGAATGTTTGTACTGGGAAAGGCCTGCTTCTGAGAATGCAGGAGGAGTATTTTTATCTACCGCTTGTACCATCACTACATACTATGAGCTGCTTTCCAAAAATTTCACAGATGCTCTTTTTCCATATCCTGATCCAAAAAGCAGTGGTCATCAGATCCAGCTATTAGAGAACCAAATATTCTGGTGCTGTAATTCTGTTTACTGCAAGTGAAAATGTTACAGACCAGAGAGATCTGTATCTGCATTCCTCATCATTTTCTCTGACAAACAGAGAAAGCCCCATACATCTGAAACCACCTATTTTGTTGGTTTTAAAGGTGGATTTTTTTTTTTCTCTCATCAGTGACTTTATCCTCCTTGACCTGATTTACCCAGAGAAGAGATAAGATTTCTTTGTAAGCCATCTCAGCTTTTATCATGCAAGATTTCTAAAAGGTACGTGTTGGAAACCAGGTTTGTGCATCACAGCAGGTCTGGCATGTGAGGAAATCAGCTACATGCTGGATTCCCACCCCCTCCCCCATTCCTGTCCAAAAATACACAGCACAATTTCCATCCCATCATTTCAGCTAAGAAGAAAATCTGACAATTTATTACAGTCCTCCTGTGCCAGATAATAGTCCAATTGATGGTATGTGACAGAGCAGCTTAACTTCAAGAGCCAGCGCTTCTTCGTATAACTGCTGTCACTTTTGCTTTTCTCAGCTCCACCTCAGTAACTGATTTTTCTGCTGCTGTTTAATTTTGATATGTCTTGTTTCCTCAGGAGGTTGCCAAGAAAGTGAATAAAAAATAGGTTGATACAAAATACTTTGTCTAAGGTGCACCACTTCCTACCTAACACGGTCAGAGACAAACAGTGAATCTGCCACAGCCCTGGTGTACCCAGAACGCTTCAAGTGTTCACGTGGAGCAGTGCCAGGCTGTCTGCACAGCTGCCCTGAGAAACCCTGCTCACAAGCTCCGATGCAGGGCTAGATTGCTAAGGATGGCCTGCCACTGCTCCTACAGCTTCCCAGGCAGAACTATTTGGCTGTTACTCTGCAGTCACAACTGAGCATTTACAGTAAAGAAACAGGTAGATGGAAACAAGGCAGAAATGCCAAGCAGAAGACTAAGAAGTTCAGGAAGGTTTGGGCCGGCTAACTACAAGATAAGCACTCCACTTCCTACACTCTGCCCTACAAGTTCAAGATCTTTCAGACATTTTGCAAACTATCCAATGTATTTATCATTTGTAACACAAACTCAGCTCCATATCAAAGAATTCCCCCTCAGAGAACTGCCTTACCTCAGTACAGAAAAAGCTTTGCACTGGGTATGTGTCAGGGTCCGAATGGCAGACTCATGGTGGTTCGTTAGTGTGATCTCAAAGTGCCAAATGCAGGCGACTCGTGCCAAGGGGTTTTACTTCAGTCAACAGTGAAACTTCACTGTTTGGCCATAAGAAATAGAGAAGAGTGACAAGAGAACAGGGAAAAGTAAAATGAAGAGGGCAAAGAGGGAGAGGTCCTATAGCTACCAACAATGCGAGGGTCCCAAAGATGTCTCTCTGATCCCAGACTCCAGTCCTGCTGGTCCTCCTGTTCTTGTTGTTGTAGCCTTCTTTCTTGCTGCTGGAAGAGACCTCTTCTGTTGTAGTGAAGTGTAGAGATGAAGTTGAGAGCTCAAGTAGAAGCTCTTGAGACTCCTGAGGCTCTCAGGCTCTTGAAGCTCTTTGAGCTCTAACCTGTTGCCAGGGAGACATCTTTTATATTCAACTTCACCCCTGTCGCTGACCGAACTCCCTCTGTTGTGCCTCCCATGTAAGGTTTGCACGCGTGCTCAAGGAGGAGTGCCCGAGCTGTGCTCTGGGCCTAAGGAGGCAGGCAGCCTGAGGCCAGGAGGTGTGTTTTGGTATTATAATGATATTATAACGAGCAAAGTTCATTTGAGTCCATGGTTCCTTAGCAACACCGAAACATCAGTCTCTGATGTGGGCAGCTCCATACTTTGGCTCCCAGACAATGCTCTTACCCAGTGGAACCGCCCATCAGAGGGGGCAGGTATGGACCCTTGGTACCAGGCCAGTTTCTTCCCATGAAGGCTTGCATCTGTACCAGGCGCCATTGTGTGGAAACAGCAACTTCATCAGTAACTTATTATGGGGTAGGCTGCTGCAGACTCATGCTAAGATGTCAAAGTCCTTGAAGGGAAGGGAGTCCTGATTCCTGATGACAATGATGAGACAGCCACTCCTTACAGTATGGCAAAGGACCACTTGCCCACAGCTCTGGCAGGGCCGAACAGATGGCTCCACTGTTCCAGTCTGCCCCAATGTGAAGCTTAGGGACTGTGTGAGGTGTTGATGACGACTGGAAATGAGGAGAGGTCATGCTCAGTACTGTTCTTACATGACTACACAGCCAGCCACCCACACACAGTGCTCTCAAGGCATACTTACTGGTAACTACAGGTTCTGAATCTAGTGAAAGCTCTCCTTCAGGAATGCCTGCCTTTACTGTGAAAGAAATCAGTGAGGACACTGCAACTGGTGTAATTATACTTTGTAAGTAATGCAGCACTTTTCATTTATCCATTTGTAAAATAAATACTGGTAATAGCAGTAATTAATTGTGAAACACAAAGCAACTTGCTTATCAAGGCTGTGTTTAGCTGGAGATTCTACAGACATGGGATGAAATTAAATCTGAGTTACAAGTTAATGCATAAACTTAGGCTTTTAACATGTTTAAGGTATTTACCTTCACAAGGGCTGAAGAAGTAGCACAGAGTGATACTCAGCTTATACCTTAGACAACAGAGTATGTTAGATGTGAGTAAAACTGAGCTGATCAACTTCTGTCAAGGTCAGACAGCGAGTCCTTGCCGGAAACTGCAATTCTGACCTTTAACTATTAGCTGCTTCTTTTAAAGGTTGCACAGACATTTTTACAGCTGCTTGTTTGGGTTTTTTTTTTCTTTTTTAAAGAAACTACCTTAAGCAGATCAGAGCTTGAATCTTTCACTGATGCTTGCTTCTTCCTGTACAGTATCAGAACAGCTTGCATGTTTGAATCTCATGCTACTGATCGCACTGAACTCTATTATCACATTACAGCTGTAATGGCTAGCCACTTTTGAAGAGATCCATGAACCTTGCCACATGCCTGCATATTTGAAAGAAATGACAAGAACACTTCTTCACAACACTTCACATTTCTTATTTCTTTTCCTGAGCAGCACAAAGCATTTTCCTTTGAGCATGATGGATTTTCTTATAATGCTCCCTGGCTGCAGGACTCCTTAAACACAGATGCATTTAAACAATCAAACTGTGATTTGCTAACAGTAACACAAAATGAAATGACAATCTGATTGTACTTCAGAGATAATGCTTGTGTCTTGTCTCCCCTTCCACTCCTATCTCTCCTCTGTCACTCACAAAGAATAGTTTGGGATTGCTGCTAGGCTAGACAAAACTAGTCAATACTTGGTACCTTTTCAGACACTGGAAAATAAAAGGTGAATGCTGTGCATTCTAATTCTGTGCCTATTAGACACATCTTCAATCAAAAGGGGTTTTTAATTTATACACCACTCAATAACATGGGAATAAAGCTTCCCTGTGAAACATACATCAGTGCAGACCATTTTTCAATATTGCATGTATTACACCACTCCATAATTTAGTACAGCGTAGAGAACAACAGAACTCAAAAGTGTTGTTATTCTCGTTGAATCTGGAGCCCCTAAGTGTTTGGGAAGTATTGCAAAATTAAAAGCTTTTCAGCTTTAGCACCTCTAGTAGTCACAATTATTTCACTGGGTTTGCCTGGGAATTCAACCCAAAATCTACTGAAAGTCAGGGGAAGGGCTTTGGGGAGTTAAACAAACAAACTGCAAAGCACCAAGCTGGTTGGTTGAGTCATGTTGCAATTTGTATACGTTTGGACAAGAGAGGAGTAGCAAATTCTGGAGAATCACCCTTGGATCTTGCTCTGAGGTCCCTGCCATGCTATCCACTCGCTGACTCATTTCCAAAATCTCTTTTGGACTGCAAACAAGAGATCTCCCACTGAATGAAACCTGGGACCACTCCATGAGCTGGTACAGCAGAGGCTGCGCCAGGCATCGCTTCTCCCAGCTCAGTCTTCCAAATGATCTTCCAGAATCAGCCTCAAACACTGTCTGCATGCTTCACACAGCCCAGTGCCCTGCCATAGACACACAAATGCAGTTCTCTGTGAACCAAGCTGGACATATTACTAAAAACTTCCTAAATGACAGGTATAAAAATGGAATGGTTCAGAATTACAGCACTGAGCCAGGTGCATGACCTTGTGACAGTGTGCCTCACAGCATCCCAGCCTCACCAGGACTACTTGGCCCTCCTGTGAAAACCTTATTGGTCCCTTGCAGAAATGCAATACCTTTGTTGGCTTAGAGGCCTGAAAACCCCAATGCAAAACAAAAAAGTTGCCAAGTTTACATTAAAGGTCTATAACAAGAGCTGAAGGGGTCCTGTAGAATACAAGGCACAAAGGATCAGGCAGAGCTTTTACAGTGTGAAGACACCAGCTTTGGCATTCCCTCCTCCTCCAGTGAAAAGCTTCACTTGTCACTGGTAACTGGAAAAGATACTTTTAGCAGGGACAGAGTTGTTTTACACTCAGATTTTTGGGGCATTAGTGGGAGTCACAAACCCAAGAGTTTCTGGATGAGCATCCCTTGTGACAGGTGATAGGTCCAAATATTTGATAGGTCCAATATTTGGACCTTCCTATCCTATTGGTTCTAGGTCAGCTGTGCTTCTGTGCATGGTGGCTATGACCCAAAGTTAACCCTTCTTGAACAGAACAAGTACTTCCACTGAACAACCATACACTCTTCTGTGACTTAACACCTTGCTTTACGCTTTTCAAGTGAGCATTAGATAAACTAAATGTGCCTAGCAGGAGCTGCTTAAAGTTGAAAACCCTGAGCCAAGAGGGTCGGAGTTAGGAGCTATTAAATAACCTGTAGCACAGGGCTCACCGAGACTGGAGCCTTGGCACACTGTGTGCTGTGAACATGTCCTGCAAGAAAGGACTCTGTAGCTTTTTGAGTGAAACAAACGAGTCTGCTGATTCTTTCTGCAAGAGAGGTAGCACAGGAGTGTGTGCATTACAAGCAGGAATTCTTAGCGTTTCCTCAACACTAAATGGTGTCACTCCTGGACAAGAAAGCCCCATCCTATTGCTCCATGACTTACACAGCCATTATTTTGCACTCCTTCAAGTATGCACTAATTAGGCAGCATTTTCACCACAGCTAATAGCTCAGCACACAGGCACAGTGACCTCCCTTAACTGCAGCACCACCTCTGAGTGCATGTCAAACAGCAGCGTTTGGGGAACCACTTCATCCATCTGCTTACTTCTCTCTCAAGCCTTTCTCAGTCTAAACGAGGGCATCTTTTTGCTGCCACTATTAAAGATGTGAATCAAATAAAAGGTGAAATCTTTAGTAGGCTGTAAAATAATCTTTTGTAGGTTTTCTGATATCCTCTTAATTACAGTAGCACAGGTTACTCAGAGTTAACAGCTCCTCAGCAGTTGCTCTCAACTTCTGAGCAGACGATAATTTGTCAGTAAAGGCTCACTGCTGTCTGAAGCTTGACTGCAAATCTCAGCCCATCACAGCACTTTGTCACATCACAGGGCAACCCACCACCTTCCGAGGCAGCCAGATGATCAAAAATCTTCAGGGTGACAAGTTTTACTCCTGGAACTCCTTGAGTGAAGTGTCAAGAGGAATGGCCAGCACAGATCAAAGCCATCATCCATCTAATCCCAAATCCTGCCTTGAACAGTGATATTTTACAGGGAAGAACCCAAACCTCTTTATTTAGCAGACAAATCTACCCTGCGAAGTGTTCTTTTCAGCACATGTGCCACAAGACCATTTATGCAAGAAAGCAGGAAGATTTGTAATCCTTTCAATACTCTGACAGATTTTTAAATACCAATCGTTTCCAGCAGAGTGTTATTTTATTCTTATTAATGTTCAGTTCAGGATACCATATGGCAATGAGTGATGTAGATTAATCATCAGTCCCAAGAGGAAAACAGTGCCCCTGTGCTGGCTTTGAACAGGCCAGCTTCCCATTTCTGTGCCCTTCCTCCTTAGAACACAAAGAGTTTAGAAAATATGGATCTATCCACGATCTCATTCCACAGCTTTACCATCTCTCCTCTCCAGAATTTATTCTCTCCTTTCTATTAGGAGAGTTCCATGAACAGAAATACAGTCTTGACTAGTGTCGTGGTAGGCCTAAANTCCCTGCCTGGATATCAAAATTGATATCATTATTGATTGTGAATCATTTCATTGCACTAGGCTGATGAAAAATAAACAGGGCTGTTTTCTTTGCATGTGTGCTAGGTTCATTTAGGTAAGACACAGCACATCTCCTATAATAAATTTTTACCTCCAAATTGCTTTATGAGATTCAGAGGGATTCTAAAGTACACAAATACAACATTAATGGGAAATTTGGACACTAGTAAGAAGTTTGGATATTAGGAAGAAGTTCCCAGGTTGCCCAGGGAGGTGGTTGGAGGCCCCACCCCTGGAGACATTCAGGGTCAGGTTTGATGGGACTCTGAGCAACCTGGTGTTGTTGAGGATGTCCTTGCTCACTGCAAGGGGATTGGACTAGATGACACCCTTGGGGGTCCCTTCCGGCCCCAAGCATTCTATAGTCCTAGGTATACAGACAAATACGGCATAAACAGGTTAGACCTGGAGTGTTGTAGTGAGAGCTGTTCTATAAAACAAGTGGAACTTAGGAACCATGGAGAGAAGTACAGGCAGCATTACTCAGGTTTTTTAAAGGGGGAAAACGATAGGGGGAAAATGAGAGGGAGGGAGGGAGGGAAAAAACTACAGGTTTCCAGTCACATCTTTGCTGCTTCTCTGCCTGGTTCTTTGTGCAAGCCCTTTGGCATGGCAGCCAGTTACATTTTTGCACAGTGCCTGATCCGTCTTCGAGGCTATTATTAATAATAAATAATCCAGCTAGACTTGCAAAGGATCCTTTTACATTTATTACAACTGCTCAGGCAAGTATGACAGACTGAAGTACTCCAACAACAGCCCAGTTTAGCAGAACAGACTGCGGGCCAGTTTGTGCCATAACTTAGCACTCCTGAAGCAGGAAAGGCATTTAATTAACACACCAAATCTCACTTCATCCATGTAAACACTCATTAGGAAGTTAGCACCTAAACTAATAGTAGGTGTTGGATTTGCTTCTTGGCTACTCTATGGCTCATTAAATACTTGTTTTTCTTCTTGCTGCCGACAGATGATTTGGGCCATGTCATAATTAGGGACAGTGGTAGCAGCTGTACAGGAGACAGATTTCAGTGAAGCCCAGTCATGCAACACGACTTGAATTAAGGTGTTCTGTGAACTCAGCTGATACTGTTCTTTATTAAAGAAGAAAAATCACACACCAACAGACAGAAATATCACCGCAGACCTTGCTAGACGGTAGCCATGCAGCCAGCTAGAGACTGGCCACTTTGAGTATTTCTGTAGGAGAATGAGAATTTCCAGTGCACGCACACACTCCTGAAACCGGGGCTGAGACTCACACAAATTTGTTCTGCTAAATGGAGTTAGAGATGATAAAGAATCGAATCATCTGCGAATCACAGAATGGTTTGGGTCAGAAGGCATCTCCAAAGGTCAGCCAGCCCAACCCTCCTGCACTCAGCAGGGACATCCTCCACTACAGCAGGTTGCTCAGAGCCTGACCTTGAATATCTCCAGGGATGGGGCCTCAACTACCTGTTCCCTGATGGCGCAGAACTTGTTCCCCTTGGCTTGGACCCTAAGAGTGTTCTCACTAAGCAAGGCCTCATTGTTGCTCTTT
Source organism: Ramphastos sulfuratus (assembly GCA_013399055.1). Lineage (NCBI taxonomy): Eukaryota > Metazoa > Chordata > Aves > Piciformes > Ramphastidae > Ramphastos > Ramphastos sulfuratus. The sequence continues at coordinate 63,588 of WBNM01040858.1, forward strand.
TGTCTCAGTGTAAGAAAGAGCCCCAGAAATTGAGATAAATGCTGTGGGGTGAATATTTGTAGACTGGTTCTCATAACTGCTTGACAAAGACTTTCTGTTCTAGGTAAGGACAAACATGCATTGGATTCAGCAGCTTCCAAGCAGTATTTCCAGCTACTGTGTTGCATTCAGAGTAAATCCTGCTGTATAACACATAAGTATTCTATCTGCCTTATTTTAATTTAGACTATTACATGTTTATGTATTTTGTAAATTATCTGAGTAAAGAAAGCCTCCATTACTAGAGCTTTGCTCTGAAAAAGTCACTGCAGAGAAGTCTGACTACATGTCAGCTTTTCCTTTACAGAGGAAAGTGAAAGGTGCACTGCTTATACAAGAATCATGACAACCACATCAAATAAACTTCATTTTCCATGGAGTAAACTGACAGTGACATTTAATATGGGGAGCAGGGGGCAGATTTTCAAATCTATGGAAATCTTTGACAGCTTAGATTCAAAAGCAGGCTAGGATACCACAGACATGTCAGGGAAGAATAAACCCCAACTTTTCCATAGATAATAGACAGGATTTTACAACTTACATATTTATAGCCTCATTTGATTACAGCAAGGGGTATTAATCACTCTATTTTCTCAAATCAATCACTAATTCATATTCAGCGCACTTAGCTACTCTGCTTTAAAAGGGGCATTGAATATCATAGAGCTTCAGGTGCAAGATTTCTCAGTTTGCTTTAGACCATGGAAGTTATGCATCCAAGGGATAAAGGACAAATGATTTGCTTGGAATATGTTGTTTGTTGGGTTGTTTTGTTTTTTTTTTTTCAATTTTGTGTGGCAAAGAGAGGAGAGCTTTAAAAAATCCCTAAAGGCAATTTCTGAAAGATTAAATCAGATTCTGTACCTCAGTCCCTGGAAAGTAATTGGAGAAATGCAGATATTGAGCCACTGAGCAAAGACAAAGTGTAACTTTGCACTTTGCTGTGTGGGAGCAAGATGATTCTGGAACCTTAAAAGCAAATGAATGCAAACAGTCCAGTTCCCTATGGCACAACATGGTTTTGGCAGCACAAAGCACAGAGGACGTTACCTTTCCGTGGAAAAGGACTTTGGAAGTGACACAGAAAGGGAAGCTTAGGAATTCCAGAACTTCCTACAGGATATGCTTTATGCAGTAAGAGTTTGAAATCTGCACTGCAGATGTCTAGCTCATTTGCAGAGACAGGCTTTGTGTCGCACCAGAACTTCTGCCTGGCTGGTTTGTGCGAACTGAAACAGCAAAGCCCTTCCTGCGCTGCCGGCAGCCTCTGCCTGTCTGCGCAGGATCTTAGCATCCAGATGCAATTCTCACAGGTGAAATGTTAATAGGTGTATGGATAGTTGGTTCAAAACAAAGATTAGCTATGACTACATTATATACTAACTGCTAATTCAGGCTATCAGGTCATTGAAAGCATAACTGTATCAGAGCCTGGCAACCTGCAGGTCCGAAGCAGCCAGGGCAGGCACGTATGGGGGCAGTGGGGATGCCACTTCTGCCACACATGGCTGGTCTATGGAGAGCTGACACAGGATGCAACCACACAGTGCAGAATGGTTTAGCACAGCCAGACCAGCCAGCATTCTTGCAACTTTGCTGGCTTTTCATGGGGCACCAATACAGCTTTTTGCAGACCATTGCTAACACAAATGAAAAACAACAGCTGAGAAATCCTTAGTGTTTCTGGGGTTTTGGCTGTTTTGCTGTTCTTGGTTTGTTTGGTTTTTATCATGTCTATGTGTGGGTAGAGTTCATCCAGACTATTGCCAGGGTTCACAACCAGAACATAGAACCATCAAGGTTGGAAAAGTCCTCCAAGATAACCAAGCCAAACCATCAACCCAGCACCACCGTGGCCACTAAACCATGTCCCCAGGAGCCATATCCATATGGTTTTTTTAACACCTCCAGGGATAGTGCCTTCACCACCTTCCTGGGCAGCCTGTTCCAATGACTGATCACTCTTGCAGCAAAGAGATTTTTCCAGATATCCAACCTAAATCTCTCTCCCGAGCTAACCTGAGGCCACTTCCTCTCATCCTGTTGCTAGCCACTTGGTAGAAGAGGCTACATATCAATACATGGTGGGCAGGAGACAGAGATGGCTGCAGACCTGATGAAGAAGTGAGAAGGGCAGACAGAAGCAGAGGAACCTTCTGGCCTCTGATGTTCTGCTAAAGAAAACATGTTGCCTAACTCTTCTGAAGCAAGTGTCTCTCAGGGCTTTGCAGCACACGGTTGTGTGAGCAGTGATTATAAGCAATGATGATGACTGTGAAGGCTGCAGTGTAAACAAACCAAGAAAAGATTGGGCAACCCTCCCCACATCTTTGTGTTTACACACAGAATAACACATGTAAGAACCCAATATCTTACAGTATCTTACTCATGTTACATCAATATGTTAATATTTTTAGCAGTTATGTCAAGAAATATGGTAAATCTTCCTAACAAAAACAAAAGAGCAGAGATCTGGATATCATTCTCCACGCCATTCCAAAATCTGAGGAAATCTACATACTCATACACCCAGAGCTCAAGGGAGGAGAAATATTTACTGTTACCATTTTTGCTGAGTACTTTCAGCACATCGTTTTTAGGTTCTTGTTCATGTGCAATGTCTGCATTCAATGCAGCTGCAGGAAACCAGAAGCGAGCAGCAGGTTTCACCTAAAGCCCTGTGGGATAAAGCAGCTTGGCAGTTCCCGAGTTTCAGAGCAGCAGGATACTGCCAGGGAATTGACCAGAAAGACTCTCTCTCTGATTTTTGACTCCTATAACCTGCTGAACAGGAAATATAAAATTATTCCAGACTATCTCTACAAGGCTTGAGCTCCTGTCTGAAGTGACTGTTGTTGTTGTTACACAATTACGCAGAGCAAAGTGGCTGTGATTTGCCTGCTCTGTGCAGGAAATTCCACTGTAGACACGAACTGCTCTCATGAACTGGGTAATTAAAATGTACCCATACCACACTCCTACACTCTCTGCAATATTCTATTTTATTGTATTTGCATGTTCATGTCAAAGGTTTGGTTTGTTCGCAAGGAAAGAAATTCAGATATAGCTTAAATTATTCAGAGAAACAAGTCAGAAAGGGAGCAGTTGGTACAGTGCATAAAAACATTGGCATCATAATTCCACAAAAAAAAGAAAGCACTTGGATTCCTTGCTGTCTAAAAAAGGCTTTGAACATAGAGAAGTAAATTATATTTTATTATTCAGCTCTTCTGTGATGAATTTCTCTTCCACACAGAGGGAAGAACCCACAAGGCTTTACTTTCCTTGCAAAACCTGTGATAAATGGGATGACATACAGCATAAGTTTACCCACGACTTTGGATGTCAGAATGATAACTGATTTAAGAGCTAAAGGAAATATGGTAAAAACAAACCTATCTCAACACGCATAGGGAACTTTGTTAGCCTGCAGAACACAGCAGTAAAAGGATTGTAAGGGCAGATAAGGGTAGGTAGCAAAGATACTGCAAAAGAGAAAGGAATGAGCGAGCCGGAGGCTTCTTACCTAATTCTGATGGCTTCCCTAAAGACCCCACGGTGGGGTCCTCTGGCAGCAGGAAGGTGGAAGCCATCAGCTCAAGGGGCACGAGAATGTCAAACATAAAGAACCACATGACCTCCAGTCCAATGGCAGAATGACATTTTACACTATTAAAATTTAAGTACACTAATAACAGGAAATGGTAGCCCCAGGGTAGCAGATAGGGGAAATGACAAGATGAAAATATCTTTTGAATATTAATTAACTGGATGACTGTGTCCCAAAATTCTGCCATTCCAGCACCTTCCGTTTACTTCCCAGTACACCTTTTCAATGCCTCAGTTTCCCCGTCTCTGTCCCCAAGTTTCCCTTCCTTCCTTCCATCACATATGTGTTGTGGTTTTTACAGAGCTGACAGAATGAAGCTCTCAAACGAACTGGAGAGAAAACAGAATTATATTTTCAAAGGGAGATACAGAAAAGCAATCACAAGGCAGACAAAATGTCCATAGCGAACCCCCCGAGTTCTTCCCCAACGCAAAACTAAATCTACACTCCGCAGTGCTGCAATCCTCCCCTCGCAGCACCTCTGCCAGCCACCAGCCTAAAGAGAAGCCTCTGGAGACCCCAAACCAGGCCTGCTCCCTACCTGCTCGTCCTGAAAACCACAGCTCCTGCCCGACACAGGGCTGGAGGGGCAGGAAAGGAGCCCGAGCTAGCCGCGCCCTCAGTTTATAAAGAGACAGCAGGACCATGGGATTGAATAACAATTTTCTAGCCCCTAGAAGATTTTTAACCCTGTAGTTCTCAGCCTGGGACAATATACCAAAAGCCATGCAGAGGAGTTCCTGGATCTCTGCAGCGCTGTCCCTGCTGCTCCTCTCTCCCAGCACTGCTGGCTAACATGACCATGAGCCAGAGAAATACACTCTGCTTTCTTTGTACAAGCATTTCTGGTGCTTTGCTATCGATATTGCCAGCCACTGCTGCTCTAGTTCAATGCATCACTGTCTTATCTAGAAGGTTTTACACAGTTCTCATGAACCGCAACAAAACAAATGAAGTGACATTGACATGGGGCTAGGAAAGAACTGCTGAGCCTGACCAGTGAATGGTGAGCTCTGCAGTCCAGTAAACTAAAGGATTCTTGCTCCTTTGTCTACTAAAATGAATTCCAAAACACAATTATAATATTTTTCTTTTAAATGGATCAGAAGAATAAAAACGATCAAATTAAAAGAGTAATGTTGGTACAAAACAAATTCTATGAATAAACTAGCATGGAAATTAGAAAACTTAACAACCATTAAAGGAATTTGATAGCTCCAAGCAGTCGTAAGGATCATTTTTAAGACAGAGCCTGACATAAAAGACATTATGTGCTATGGTTGCCAGAAACAGAGGCTGAATCTGTTTACCCAGAAGTGTTCTGTGATCATAACTCTGAATTTGGCAAACCACTTATGCCTAAAATACGTGACATACTTTAATCACAGGGATCTTTCTTGGTGTGTGTATATATATATATATATGTACACACACATGAACGTTCACAGAAGACGTGCACATTAAAATATGTATGTATTCAGACAGGCTTTAGCCAGAAACAAACACATTAGATCCCTGCATGAATAATCTTACATTAAAAAAAAATTGTCACTAGCTATAGTTTTATGAAAAAGAAACACATCCATTTTAGTGCTCTCTATCACATATCTGTACTCGAAACACGTATGTACTCGGAGAAGAACCAGAGACATCTTGGGGTCTTATTCTGGATCCCCTGTTAGAGACAACAAAAGTATTTGATTTTCTATGAACATAATAAACAGGAGAACATCACTGAGCTACTGTTGATCCATTAACTGCACCACCACTGCTTCCAGGAGTGCAACGTCTTTGTCCCTGCACTATTGCTGACAGTCTGAACATTCACTCTACAAGTAACAACTTAGCCTCAGCAACTTGTTTAGAACACAAAAATGTATTAAAAAAATAATTAAGCCCCATTGCTTCAGATTAAGAACTAAAAGAAGTGATTTCCCTTCTATAACAGGTACTAGAAAAGGTTGCCGGGGGAAGCTGTATCTTGGTCACTGCTTCATTTGAGAGGTCTTTTTGTCTTCATTTCTCAATAGTAGGAATCAAATGTTTCCTTTTTTTTTTTTTTTTTTTTTTTTCTCTCCAAAGGACAGCTACTGCATATTCCAGAACACCCTCAGCCTCTGAGGAACTTGGCACTTACATAAGCAGAATGCAGTCCTGTGTGTACAAGAGCTGCAGTGCAACATTAGAAGCCTTATCTCATTTTTATGGAAATAGGAGTGGTGTAACATAAATCTCTGTGAAACTCTTTATGATTTACATCTGCCTGAACCCTGCTGTGAAACAGATACACATAGGAAAAAAAAAGTTTTATTCATTCTCTGGGCAAACGTTACGTTACCAACAGCTACTCTAAGCCTCAAAAATAATTTTGAAAGCATTAACTATCTTTTTGGACAAACACCCTGAAATCGCCACACACGATGCATGTGTAGCAGCTCCCACGTCAGTCTGACCTGTGCTGTGAAAGCGCTCCGAGCATCACAAGCCAGAAAGGTTTCGGTTGTCACTGATCCAAGTGCGAGGACCAAAGCAGCTCCCGCACACCCAGCCCCGAGGCCGCTCTCCCAGTCTGGCTTTGGAGGGGGTGCTCGGGGCAGGCACAAACCCAACGACCCCAAGCTTTGCAGGCTGCCGCCAGGCGGAGAAGGGCAGCGCAGAAGGGCGAGGTCTGGCCCCAGAGCGCTCCGGGGAGGCAGCCAGCCGCGCCGTGCCCTGCCGCCTGAGCCGGGATTTGGTTTGGGGATGCTCCTGCAGTCTGGTCCCTCCCAGGGCCTCACGGCCAGGCCTGCCCGTGCTCTTGCAGCTCTGGCAGGCCCACGTCTATAAACAACACAAAACTAATCTTTGTTTACGTTTAAAACCCTGAAAAGTCTCTCGGGAACTCTGCAAAGATATGGTATTGATGCGGCTCAGAGTAGGTCTCACACTGCTACGAGATCAAACCAGCAAGAGGAAAAACTCAGTGCTACAAACACATTGGAGGCTAAATACGTATGGTTCCAGAAAGAAAATGTTATAAACAAAGATTAATTCTTAAAAAGATGGCTTCACGCTGCTCATCTACATTTCAAGCGTTCCTTTATTGCTTACAAATACAAAACGTTCCTTTCTTGGGAAGGCCTGTCAGTTATGTCACTTTGTGATGTTTATGACAAAATACCAACACAAACCCTTGGTCTCTCGGCCCCCGTGAGTTTTACCCCATTCAGTGCTTCCAGTTCTAGCTCAGCAGCTCTGCACATGAACAAATGCAAAGTATTTTGTCCACTTCCTAAGAGCACACTTAAGGGATCCCGGTGTACCAGAGCCCTGCAGTTTAATTTTTTGCCCTTCTATTTCCAGATGCTCATTTATTTTTGTTTTTAACAGGGTTTAAAATGGAGATTTTTTAGAGCAGATAAAGCGGCCCAATGCTCACTGATGCTTTTAAGAAAATCCCTCTTCTGAATGCAAAAGCTGCGGCAGTTCAGGCTGTCCACAGCAGATCACACAGGGAAGCCTAACAAGCTTCTGTTGAAGCGCTGAGCTTTTTTATTAGTATTATTCCAGTCAGTCAACTGACAACAGCTCCAACCCAGTCAGAAATCCTTTAAACTGCACTTCAGAAATCACCATCACAATTGCTACTAATTGGCACTTTTGCTGGCAGCCTGAGGAAGGGAAAGCAGGCAGTGCCTGGATGTGACATGGAGCAGGAACTCGCCCCCCGCCCGTCAGAAAGCCTCTCGCCGGCACTGGGCTGAAGCCCTCTCCCTGTAGCAGTGGGTTTTAAACATCGACCCGCCCCTGCCTGTTTGGAACTGGGAAACATCGCCCTCATGACTGGCAGTCCAAAGCCTTTCAGGGATGCTAAGAATCATTTAGAAATGGTTGCTAAAATAGAGTTTTTAATGGGTATTCTCCAAGCACGCCCTTGGAACTCGTCCTTTGTTAGTTTTCCACCTTACTACTTAGAAGGGAAAGAAATTGTCTGAGGCAGGATGAAAGAAACCCATGAGCTAGGCTGTGCCTTGTGAAATCAGAGCTGAGAGGAGGTTAGGAACCAGAGTGAATTCGTTCACAACTTTAAACCCGTTGTTGTCATTTCCAATGACACTGCTATGTCCATCTGCTGTGACTGCAGTCCGCACCTGGCCAGCCTCCTAGCCCACCTGCTATGGCACAAACCTGCTTTACACACATCATGTACACAAGGTCCTTAAGTGACAATCCACCACTCTTTTTTTATGAACTAGTATTTCTAGGACTTGCTGGACCTTTTTTTGGTTTTGATACCTAGTTATAAATTAGGACCATAAAATCAAACCTAAAGTTGTGTTAGGAGGTTTTGCTAAACCATTTAACTTAAGGAAGATCAGACCTTAAATCGTGTTAAGACAAAAGCTGTTTCACATGTGTGGGACCTGCAGCAATAATGTAAATTACCTAAGTGATTATCCCATTGATTCTTTGATGAAATGGCTTTCCAAATGTATGGCAATTAAAGGATTGTGGTGCTCCTTTCTTGTAAGGCTCATTATTGCAAGTCAGCCAAATGCAAAGATTTGGGTTTGGAAATCCCACTGCACAGCTGGATGCACACCATATTCCCCTGCAACTATGGAATTGCTGACATTGTTAGGCTTGCTAAGCATATAATTAGCACAAATTAAATCAACCTGTCCACTAAGTTCAAGAACACAGAAGAAATTATTACACTTATTTCACATATTAATGGACGAACCCCATTTTCCCTTTTTAAGCATGTCTGCTTTTTTGCTGAGAGTTTTCAATGTCAGATGTGCAACAGCTACAGGGTGTTGATGCAATAGGTCTAGGACTTGGCCTGCTGCTGAGAATTCCTTACCACTTCCCCAAATGATGGTTTAATAAGACTAAAGTCTACAGCTCAAAGTTCACCTCACGCTGGAAGGGTGGAGAGCTGCAGCTCAAACACTCCATCAGCTCCTTGCCCATGTGCCATTCAGGAGGACATCTCTGGTCTCTACAGAGCAGGTGGCTTTTCAAACCACTCATGCTAGGTTGTGTCACTGCACAGAGGAGGGAGCAGCCTGTGCTCACAACTCCCTTTCAGGACCAGGGTGACATGTTTGTTGCTCAGTATAGAACAGCTTGGATGGTTCCCTGGATCCATACTACCTGGGTAAACTATTTCACTGACCTGTGCAATGAAGGGTGGTGAAAGTGAAGTTCAGATGTAAAATACAGTAATTCAGCTACTGAAAAACTGTATCAAAACGGCCCAGCCTAGAAATAATACAGACACCAGAACTGTTAAAAAAAGACACAGCTAACAAAAAACCACAACCAACCCAAAATCTTTAGCATTTCAGGTTAATTATCCAATAATTGAACTCCTCTGGTTATTAAAGGTTAAAATGTTCTTGCTAATTAATGTACAATAGACATGGTGTAAATATTATGGGATCTAATAGTTTAAAGACAGTTTAGATATTGAGAAAACATATTTTAAGTAAGGGTTTGTTTTTTTTTTCCCTTACATTAGAAGGACTTCCTAGCAGTATTAAATAGTTTTTCTACTTACTGATTTATTTATTGTTCAGTCAACCTAAGAATATTTGAGGTACTTCTGCACCAAATACATTCAATGCATCAAAAATCATGGAGACAATGAGAAGTGTCAGAATGAAATTAGCAGGAGTTTTTTTGCTCCTAAGTCATAACAAACACAGCTTTATTTTTGGAGCAATGTAATTTTAGCTTTAAAGTCAAATTGAACCTTTGAAATAAACTACAGAATTAAAAAGTGGAATCGGCTTTCTCTGAGAAGGAATTTAGAAAAAAAATGTTGTTATGCATGTAATTTTAATTACTGGAAATTACAGCACAACAGTAATTATGAGGCCCACATTTGACTGACACCTGATATTCAAGTGGAAAATGAGCAGTTACGTATTTTTTGGAAAAGAAAGGGGCATAATTTTTTTGTTAAACATGTTAGCCAAGTGCAGCAAGGATGTGGAGTATGAGAATTAACACCACAAGCTTTACACCTAATAAATCTCTACTGTTTCAACTGTCAAATGAAAATACAGAAATTGCTCAACTACAAAATGTTATCAGAAATTTTCACCAAATGGAGTTGCTAAGGGAGGGTGACTTTAACCAGCCAGCCATGGACTTCATGCATGACTTCTGGTCTGCTGGTTAAGACTTGTCTGAGTAAAACGCTAAAACCCTCTCAGAGTGACCAGTCAACTAGGGAGAGCTAAACCACACCTGATACAGGCTATACTGATTGTCACCAATGCTAGCTTCACAAAACACCTTTGAGAGTCTGATTTGCTACCTATTATATGGAGTAAAAAGTAGTGGTAACTGCAAATTCAGTTTTAGCAGCACTTGCTGGTAGCTGGTGCTGGGGAGAGTTCTAGATCCTCTTGCAGATCTCTCCAGAAGCTTGCTACACACGTGTGTCAGGTGAGTAAGGAACAAGTACTGCTGGACTGCTGTGCTTAAAACTCTGGAGCAGAAAGTATGAGACTTTTATGGTATTGAATGCCTGAAATAAGATGCCATAGCATATCATAGCTTATCATGCTGTATCTTACCTTGTGACAGACTCTAACTTTCATGGGTATGCCAGACAGAAATGGAATCACAGAATGGTCTGGGTTGGAAGGGAGCTCTGAAGGTTATCTAGTCCAACTCCCACGACAGCAGTAACAGTGACTATAGCAACCTAAGCCACCATGGAATAACCTAACACTGAAATCTTACAGTCTGCGCGGTTTGGTTATTTTGCCTTTTTTGCTTGGACACCTCCCTGTGCCACCTGATCCAGGTGAACCAGCTTTAGCAGGGAGGTTGGACTAGATGATCTCCAGATGGCCCTTCCAACCTAGGCCATTCTGTGACTCTGTGATTAAGCTAGCAGCAAATATTTGAGGAGGTTTGGGATTTGTTCTCTGCCTAAGGAGTGTTCTATCTGTAACTCAAACACTACCTGCATAGGTATAAGAAAACTGGACTGACCTGCAGCAGCAGTGATTGGTTTCAGCTGTGAAGGAATATACTCAGCATTCCTTTGCTGAGTGGTTTATTTCCATTTAAGACCTAAACCCAGGATAATATAGAACTGACTATATAATAATATGTCTTTCAGCTGGTAGAGTAAATCCTTTATTGGAAATAAAGATGAACTTATAGACATTTAAAGATGCATTTTAAGTAGGAGCACACTGTACTTGATTTGTATGCCTAATCTGCAGTGCAAAGATAAGAAATCAGCCACTTGTTCTCGAATCACATTTTCAATGCACTTGCTATTTGCTCTGCTCAGTGTTTGTGCAAGAAAAAATGCTTATAGGAAAGTAAAGTCAAAAAGAAGAAAGAAAATCATTTTTAGCTTAATTTTAATTTGTGCATGCTGGGTATAGAGCAAGCATTTTCCTGTACAAATGATGCTGAAATTGGAGTCATTGAGCTAGGGAGTGCTCAATCTCAGTTTTGCTTGTTTAACCAGTCCTTGATTTCTATGTGAGTGAACCTAATGCAGTATGCTTGGGGATGTTTCTTACTGCATTGCATTACAGCTGTTGAGAATTTACAGCAATTAGCTTTTCATGTCTCTCTCCGGTTCTTTTTGTGTAGTGTTCCCTGTCATGGGATCGCTCTTATTATCTTGTATGTTAAAGCTCATCAAATCTGGTTTATCAGGCAGAAACTAGCTATGAGCTATATGATATGAGCTGGGCTTGGGTTATGTCCTGTACACGGCTCCCGATCTTACAATATGCTGCTATTGTGTGTGGAGTGCTGGTGTGCCTTAGGGCTGAACAGCTGCTCTCAGTTTTGGTTAGTTCCTGTGAATGTGGACACCAAAACATCCTAATGTATATGTACTATTTGTTGTCAAAGGTGTTTGAAGAAGCTGCCACACTGCATAGTAGGATATGGATCCTGACTGGTGAGTTCTGGTTCTGAAGGAAAAACTGTCCCACTTTATTTCATTTTGCACAACTGGAGTGATTTTTTGGATAAAGCTGTTCTAGATCCTGGTTCTCCCTGTGTTTTGTGACCTGGTTTGATAATCTTGCAGATTTGAATTTACTCAAAGGTGCATCCAACTCCCCAAAACTGAGATAGGAGTTTGATTAGTTTTACAAAATATGATAAAGAACCTAGCAAAGCTTCCTCAGCACTTTTGTCCTGTTTGCCAAGCTGCAATTTGGAGCAGGGAAAGCTAAAATACGATAAAGAACCTAGTAAAGGTTTCTCAGCACTTTTGTCCTGCAATCTGGAGCAGGGAAAGCTATTTAAAATACTGAAAGCAGTAAGAAATTGCTGTTTCCTCCGTGCCAGGAGTGCTTCAGCCTGCTGCAATGATTTCTTACCAATGCAGTGAATGGCAACATTTCCAGCCTGAGATGATGCAAGACTCCAGTGAGGCTTCGAGAGTCTAGAAGTCTGTAGATGCTCTGTTGATGCTGAAGGCCATGGACAAAAGGGCTGTTTGGTTAGAGCACACCTGGAGCTATTAGCTTCAATAATTCAAAATCACCAAAAGATGCATAAGCAGGTTACAGGAGGGGCCTTTCCTTCAGCCTGGCTCTCAGCCTAGCAGCTCTGACATTGTTACAGGCTGTATTTGTTCTGCTCTAAGTCCCTAAGATGTTTCTGTCTGCTGCCTTTCAGGCCTCCACATCTGTCTGCACGTCAGCTCCCTGCAGGTTGCCTCTCATTCCCAACCCTTTTTGCCTTTCTTACCTCATGCCAAAGCAGCTTGAGAGTTGGATTAGTTGCCCTCTTAAATTAAGGGGAGAAATGGAAGAGTTACTGCTCCCTACCCTTCTCACTGGGTGACCCAGTTTGACGCCAGCAGACCAAGACAAACAGCAGCTTAGACTCAGTTTTTTAAAAGAACACTGCAGAATAAAATCCAAACAACTCAAACATTCTGCAAAGTCAGTCAGGTGTGTGCAGAATGAGAAAGCCACCACAACATCCCTGGCAGAAAAACTGAAAGTGGGAAGCTCCCACAGACCACTTTGTTCACACTAGCAGCCTCCCAACAGAATAAAGGAAAACTCTGGACAAGTAGGACTGCAAGATTCAATGAAAAACATTGAACTAGTTGAAAGCTTTTGTTAGGAGTTAGAGAGGACCTTGCTCCTCACACTGTCATTTCTTGAAGACTCGAGTGCCCTCCAAAAAGCTGAAGGTAAAATCTATGGCATTCTTCTGCACCTTTTGCTTCACATGCTCTATTTCTTTCAGTCTGGGGCTAGGTTTGGGGGCCTTTTCTTAAAAGTGTCATATGGTTAAAACAGAAAGCTTTTTTTTTTTTGGTGTGGAATATAGTTAGTACTTGACATCTAAACCTCTATTCTGCATTTTGACAGTAAGCTTGAATCTGGTAATCTAAGAGAAGGAAAAAGCAGTCTCAGCAGACATGCTCCAACCTTGTGTTCCACCATATTAAGAATTAATACTTAGTCTTGCTGTACAACCCAGCTTTAATAAAGCTACCTAAATCCTCTTGGCTGCTGCTTTGACAGGGCAGCATCAATCAGGGTGCTCAACTTTTGTATTTGCTAACTCAATAGGCAGCCTGACAAGGCTTTCAGCTGGGCGTTTAAGGGATAATGAGGCTTTTTACCTAGTTTCAGGTTTTGCCATGTTGACAGAAAAGAAGCATTTTGGAGAAGGATGGATGTTAAAAATCTTTTCAAATAAATGCTGCTTGCACATCGAGTGCTTCTGATGAAGCTCACCATGTGAGCTTGCTTTGAAAGGAAAAGGACAGGACCCCGTGTCCTGTCACTGGGCACTACTGAGAACGGACTGGCTGCGTCTTCCTGACACCCACCCTTTAGGTATTTATAAGCATCGGTAAGATCCACGCTCAGTCTTTTGCTCTCTAGGCTAGAAAGCCCCAGGTCCCTCAGCCTTTCTTCATAGGAGATGCTCCAGTCCCCATCTCTGGAGCCCTCTGCAAGCACTGCCCTGTCCTTGAACCAGGTAGCCCAGAACTGGACCCAGTACTCCAGATGAGGCCCCACCAGGGCAGAGAAGAGGGGAGGAGACCCTCTCTCAACCTGCTGGCCACACTCTTCTTGATGCACCCCATGATGCCATTGGCCTCCTCGTCCAGAAGGGCACATTGCTGGTTCATGGTCATCCTGCTGTCCACCAGGACTTCCAGGTCTTTTTCCACAGAGCTCTACTTTCCGTGTATCAGTACAGGTGGTAGCCCTCTACACTTGCCCTTGCTGGACTCCTGCTCAGCTCTCCAGCCTGTCCAGATCACACTGATGGCAGCACAGCTTTTTGGTGTTGCTCAAAGTGGCAAGGACAAAATCTGCACTGATTTGACAAGGCTCATAACGTATTTATGATTGGGGAAAATAATTTTCTAAATTTCTTTGAGTAAGCTTTTCCCCCACCCTGGAGGCTCTGCTCTTCTCTTGTATCTTTAGAAACTTTTGCAATATTCCATCTGATTTTTTTGTTTATGGAGTTCTTCTGTTCACTTGTTTTTCAGTACATATTTAGTTATGTTTGAATCTTGATTGGGAATTTTGACCTCTGAGGTGCTTCAGTTTTAAAAACACCTGTAGCGATCAAAATAGTTTAGCTTTAAAGCTCATTACCATTTAGTACTTAAAATCAAGAGTCTTTCAAGCCTAACTTCAATCAGCAGTTAGGGACTATGGTAAAACTGCTGAGCTGGGGTTTCTGTCCCTTGTGTGAGCGTGGGTCTAGCAGCCTACACATCTCGTGTTCCACATACACCTCTCATGCTGAACACTTCTGCCAGGGTTAGATGATAGGTAATCTCCTCCTAAATGGGAAAGGGACAAATAAGCTGTGTTACTGGGATTTACCTACTTAGCTGTGCTGACTTGATCAGAACTAGTGAGCGAAGCAGGTGCTGTCATGCATCAGCAACAGCACCTTCCGAAGCGTTAGTACTTGTCTAGCAAAAGTGTTTTCAGTGTTTCATATCTGCCTGCTATCCTCAAGGTAAGCACCATTCCAGCTCCTGTACACAGATTTACAGAACTAACCAGGTTGGAAAACACNCAGGACACCATTGGCCTCACTCTCTGCATACTTGAGTGGTTCTGTTCACAGAGACGGCAAGGAGCTTCCCCTGAGTCTCTGCTCTGACACTGAATCCCTAGCAAATATTACTCTGTATAATCTTTCCATGAAACAACATTTCATAGGCTTGAAACTACTGCCATCTCTGCAAGCACCTGATGTTTGGGACTGTACAGAACAGCACTTATTTGAAAGCCCTCAAACAACAGCTGGGAGCTGTGGAAATTACAGCAGAAATGGAGAACCTCCCCTCAGTCTTGATTTTTTTCCTCACCCTGCTGGCAGAGACCTTGTCCCTGTAACCTGATGATTTAGTCGTTTCAAGTTCCTCATCTTTTGACATTAACTAAGGTCCTTCATTGATCTATCTTAGTTAAGTACATTCATATGTTAACAGCTCTTGATGGTTTATTCTTATCTGCCCAGTTGTGGCTGTATAACCCAATCTCTCTCAATCAGCAAGGAAAGAAATTACCACAAACTAAAGCTCTGAGGTAACAAACCAGAAAACTCAGTGGGGAAATTTTGTAAACTGAGTCACCAGCTACCTTTTTAAAGCAGGTTTTCCTTGCTTCTTTCACAGCTTTGCAACCAGCAACCAACCTGAAGAGTACCCTGGATGGATTTACTTATGAGATTTAATAGTGTCAGTGGCTCCATTTAGGAGGTTACCTTGTGCAAAAACTTCCATACACAGATGAAGTTCACACCTTGCTGTCTAAGAGCCACCCTTGCCACTTGCTCAGATCATGAATGGTAGTGCTGGTTGGTACTGTCTGGGAGGCAGTCTCCTATAATACTCAGGTGAATGCTGATGCCTGTTCACATTAAAAACCACTTCTCGTGCAATATACAGTGTAGCTCAAAATGGGAGCTTGTCCCCGGCTGCTGCTGAGCCATCCCTTCACTTCACACACTTCTTTTGCCCAGGGGCATGATGGTTTCTATTCATAAAGGCTTTGCATCAGTGTCCCACTGCTGCCTAATTGCAGCCAGGCCCTCAAAAAAGCAGCACTGTGGCTTTTCCTAATGGGTTGCGGTTAGAAATTCCCATGCATAATATCCTGGCAGGATATCAGATTCCTGTCACACAGCAAAACTCTAGTCAGCCCTCAGAGTTGTAATTGTGTTAACAGCAAATTGGCTGTTGCTGAATTCTTTCTGCCCAGTAACGATTTGTAAAACTCTCCCAGAGTTTCCAAAGAAGAAGTCTAATCACTTTTCTCTGAGCATGTCTCTATTTGCCCCTGCCCTGGAAGTACTCTGAGCACTGCCAGATCTGAGCGAGTTACTGCCTCTTGTACTCTCAACACGGCTGCAGGTCAAAGATGGTGACAGTTTTGTAGTCCTGAAAACCCTCAGAGATCTCTGAAGCCCTGTAATGACAGTAGATTTAGACAATTATCAGCATTTTTATCTCCACTCACTATGGGGTTTGTGACTCAGTCACTAAAATAATCATG
Organism: Ramphastos sulfuratus; assembly: GCA_013399055.1. Lineage (NCBI taxonomy): Eukaryota > Metazoa > Chordata > Aves > Piciformes > Ramphastidae > Ramphastos > Ramphastos sulfuratus. The sequence continues at coordinate 79,773 of WBNM01040858.1, forward strand.
CAACGCTGAAACCTGACATAGGAGCTATTAATAGTGGGTTATGCATTTTAAAGGGAAGCCAGCAGAACGTTTTTCACATCATGAGTGCATGACAACAAAGAAATCAGTGAGAAGTTATTGCTACAGCCTTCTATTGCCAGATCTCTTTCCAAAGGAGGCATCTGACAGGGCGAAACCATGCTGGTGTGTGCTGGTTATGTAGTGCAGCACTGCTGGTTGGTTCTGTGCATGCACCTCCACGCACAGTGAAGCTTTGTTGGTCCCTGCATTACACACCAGCTTTCAACAAACCAAAAGATAGACTACTTAAACCCAAACATTGTATTTTGAACTCTGCTTCTTAATCATTGCATGTCTGACAAAAAGGGCATAATGCTGCTGCGTACCAGTCTGGCCAGTGGCTTCATAGACAGGGGAAATTACTATTACAGAAATTACCAACAGCATTTTACATTTCTGTGTTGTAATAACAATGCAATAATGTCTTGTTTATGCTAACAGAGGCCTACAGTATACCTGAGCACCACAGGCATATTTCTCACCTGCTGCAAAGCTTCTGCTTTAAGATCTCATTTATCTTCTGTCTCCAGCAATTGTTTGCTTGTGGCCAAAAAGCATCAGATATACCATGTATAGCAGGAGAATCTACTACAATTAGCATCCAGACATAACTGACTGAGAGGATATTCTTGATATAGCTGAAGCACTGGGAGGCTACCTAGTTACACCATCACACATCAGACATGCTGAAAAAAATAACTTCTTTAGAGTTTGTGTTGATTTGTTGTTTAACTGCATAATGTGTTTGTTCTCAAATCCTGTTCCCTAATTGCAGCTGGGGATAAAAGCGACTGGCAATATTAAGGTTCATGTGTGACCTTGTTTCCTGTCTCCTAGAGCGAATACGAGCTAGAGAACAGGGATTACTGATTCACTGGTTGATAGGGACTTGGAGCATACAGGCTATCATTGAGATCTGTAAATGGAAATATCTAGATTGCACTAAGCATGTGATAAGGCTTTGCTAATCCCACAGACAGATCTTGCCTTAGAAGAGGAAGGCAAGACAAAAATAAATCAACTGAGGATGCTTCTTTAAATCTCTGAGTGCCAGATTTATGGAATCTACAGCATTACTCATTTTAATGTCTACTTGCACACTTGAGTGGTTGCACTTGAATAGTGTTCACATACACTTTCAGTGTGAACAATCTTCATCTGGTACCAAAAGAGCCCAGAATCTCCCCAGGGACAGCCATCCACATCTAAACACAGATCACACTGTTTGTAATTTCTTTCTCTCTTTTTTCTTTTGTTTATTTTACCTGCTGTATTCAGTCTATACCAGCATATGAATAGCAACTGCAAAGGAAGTACTTCTCGATCAAAACACTGGCTTGAGTGGGACCAATCAATATAAAATATACAGGAAGAGTTAAAAAAAAAAAAAAAAAGTACTAGTTTGACTCAGATACTTTAAGAGATATAAAATGTCACAGTTCATTTTTCATTCATCTAGACTGGAGAGGGGCTACTGAATTATCTATGAAAGTGAACTGACTTTGATAATTTGACATCAATGCTGCATAGCTGCCAAAAGGCTGCAGCCCCTCTATTATTTACTGTTTTACATGTAAAACCTACTAGCTAATATCCATCTCTACACACACAGGGAACTAGGGAGCCCCCCAAGGGGTAATACTCACTGTGGGAAGGGAGAATGGCCCTGGTGAAGCCAGAGGATGTGTGTACCTGTATGCCAAGTATGCAACGCTGCCAGAAGCCAAGCAAAACTCCTCCTGCCCTCCGGAAGGCTTTGGCCCATTACAAATCCAGTCATTGCTTCCTACAATGTTAAACTTCATCACCTTATGGAAATGAACCTCTGCAAACAGCACAGCCTCTGAACTTTATCCTGCCTGAACTTTTATCCTGCCAACCTGTTTTCCTCATCCTCAACTGCTCCAGTGGCTGCTCTTTCGAAAAACAACACCCCAAGCCAAAAAGCCTCTTGTTAAAAATCATTTGAAATATTTTCTTACGGTTTTATTTGTCTTTGGGCTTTTTCAAGCCAAACCAAAATAATCCCTAGCCCATGGTAATGACCACTTTCACATGGAGATGGCAAACATAGAATCATAGAATGGTTTAGGTTGGAAGGGACCTCAAAGCTCATCCAGTTCCAACCCCTTGCCACAGGCAAGGACACCTCCCACTGGAGCAGGTCACTCAAGGACTCATCCAACCTGGTCCTGAACACCTCCAAGGAGGTTGTGAAGCACAGAATCACTGAATGGGATTGAAGATCAAAGATCACGTTCTGTGATTCTGTGCTCCACAACCTCCCTGAGCAACCTGTGCCAGCATCTCATCACCCTCACTGTAAAGAGCTTCTTCCTAACATCCAGTTTCATAGAATCATAGTATAGTAAGGTTGGAAGGGACCTCAAGGATCATCCAGTTCCAACCCCCTGCCATAGGCAGGGACACCTCCCACTAGTACAGGTCACTCAAGGCCTCATCCAGCCTGGNCCCACCCAGGTGCAGATTTCCTGCCCGCTAACTTTAAATAAGACACACCCACAACAACCTCACAATGCAAAAACTCTGAACATCCTCTACAATTCCTAATCCTTAGAGAATCTTTTACCATCTTAGACCCTACACTGGTGATATTTTCTCCTTTGTTTTGACTGAGACATTTTCCCAACTTGTCTTGGTGGTAACTATGGTGACAGTGATGTCAATGAGGAACAGATCAAAATACATCAGGTAAGATGGAGAAGATGAGACCTAGAGACATATGGAGATTGTGTGATTCTCAGTATGGGAAGTTCTATGTAATAATTACTCAAATTAGGGTTTCACATATATATATATACATATACACAAAAATCATAGAATGGTAAGGTTGGAAGGGACCTCAAGGATCATCTAGTTCCAATCCCCTGCCATAGGCAGGGACACCTCCCACTAGCACAGATCACTCAAGGCCTCCTCTAACCTGGCCTTGAACCCCTCCAGGGAGGGAGCAGCCACAACCTCCCTGGGCAACCTGTGCCAGTGTCTCACCACCCTCACTGTAAAGAACTTCCTCCTAACATCCAGTCTAAATCTCTCCTCTGCCAGTTTAAACCCATTGCCCCTTGTCCTGTCATTGCAAGCCCTTGTCAATAGTCCCTCCCCAGCCTTCCTGTAGCCCCCTTCAGATACTGGAAGGCCACTTCAAGCTCTCCTGGAAGCCTTCTCTTCTCCAGGCTGAAAAGCACTGGTACCTAACTGGCAGCCATCAACTTTCTGCAGCTTTGAAAATTACTTTAGAATTGGATTACACACACACAAAGCATCAGTCATACTAAGCACCCATCTGGAAATTAAATGTCAAAGATAAATGCAAGAGAGGGTAAAACAACTCCAATGAGAACGTCAGTGTGCTTACAGGAAGACACAGTCTGTTCAGAACAAAGCTACCCAAGAAATGAGATATTTGCTGAATGCCAAGTGCTTGCTTGGATATTTTTTTTTTTTTTTTTTAATAGTATGATCACCTAAGTATCTTTTAAAAATACAGTCTGTTTGTTAACCCTCATAAAAAGAAGTCAGTCCTGTGACACCCTTCAGAGGAACTGAGTTCAGGACAAGAGCAGACTTGCACTTCCTTGTTACAGCTTACAGACTGCAATCTATCGACACCTAAGGAAAGCTCCTAACCAGGACATCTGTACACAGATCTGTCTTTTCCCTTCTGTCTCTTCCCTGGATTTCTCCCACCCGCACATCTTGTAACTGATTGCCACTAGAGGACTGACCGAAAGGGCAAACTTCGGTGTGCTTCAATGGCACAAACAAATGACCAGATTTTGCTGTGGGACACTCGCGAGCAGGCAGATAAATGGATCTGCATGGATGGACAGCTAGAACTACAGCTCGGTTTGCTCTAAGCCTCACGGAAGAGTAAGGGTTTGTCACTGCAAAATGCATTCTGCTGCCTTCCTTCAAACAGACGTCTTTCATCTGCATCACGACTGCTGCCTAGGCTCATCGCTATGTATCTGGAGACATTCAGACTGCTGTTGGAAGGAGAGTCAGAGCCAGCACATGGGTGGCTGCACAAAACCTGAGGATCAAGGAGGCTGCTGAAAAAGAAGTTCTGGCAGGTCCTCCCATGATAATCTAAGGAGTTAGAAGCTGCTCCTGCAATGCTTCTCCTGGAAGTTCTCACACAGAAAGAAGGAGGTGGCGACAGCAGCTGTCGGCTCCCCAGATTCTTATGCCCACAGCAGTCGACCAAAGGAAATGTCTGCAGGTACCTTCAGTGCTTCAGGGCAGCCTGAAAGCTGAGCTGAACTCTACCTGGTAGTGAGATCCATCAGAGGTCACTTATCAATGCCTTCTGTCACCTGCCAGGGTTTCAGTCATCTGAGATCACCTTTCTTCCTCAGCTGCTGGAAGGAAAGCAAGAGCTTGCTTGAGAAACAGAGCTAAGCCCAGCCTCTCAAACACGCCTTCCTGCACAGCACACACAGACACATGTCCTTTGTCAGTCCTAAGGTCACTTCTCCTTTGTCTCAAACTTGAAGCTGTGAGATCTTGAGAAATTCACATCAAATCCAGGTCTGAGAAATACACATTTATGGAACCATGAATGTGCCCAATCTGATTGTTACTGTAGTCACTATTTCATCGCACACTAGGTCTCGACAGGACAAATGGTGCTGCTCACAGGGCTGCAATAACTGCCATGGTACCTTCCCAAATGTGCAGCTATAAAAACAAGAGGAAAGTGCCATTGAGGTTCCTCACACAATGACTAACATGAACACTCCCTCGTTTGGATTGGGTGCTCGTTAAAGACTTATTCAGTCATTATGTGCCAGAGTTGAACTGGGAAGTAATACTTGCATGTGCAAAAGGTTCTGCTATTTGACCCAAATTCAGCTCTGTTGTATCTCATGGCTTTGTTCTCCTGACAGAGCTAAGTCACCTCCTTTTTGCCATGAGAATTTTTCTCACTTGACAGGAAATAATGCAGCCATTTTTATTTCCTGATGGTAGCTGTGATCAGCTGCACAATGTAGCCTTGATCTAGCATGGCCCTCCTCTCCCAGAGCAAGAAAGTCTTGCTCATACAGGCGGTGAGCTGGGTTTTGGCAACGATCGAAAGCAAAATGGGTGGAAATAGGACTGACCTGATTTTGGAATAGTTCAAAACAGAAGTAAAGGGATGCAACTTCTCTGGAACTTTTGGAACACTTATGAGGAGATGTAGTACAAAGGTGAAGCACTCTGTTACTTCTAGTGATGAAATAGAAAATAAATTTGCTCATTAATTAGCAAGAAACATCCTAAGGTAGCCATTAGGGAGCAATTTCTATGAAAGTCCTGCCATAATCAATTAGCAGGGCTGCATCCTTAATTAAGTCAAAGCAATGGGAATGGTATATGCCCCAATGTTAGTATTGAGTTAATAATTGGTAAGTGAGGCTGTGGGCAGAAGCTGCAGTGTATCATGCTGGTGAAGAATCCACTCTTAAAGCAATTACACATTATATTTACTTGAAAACTGGCATTTGATGGCCTTTAACCTAAACTAATTAAACTCAGTAATCAGATAAGAAAACACAGAGTGTCTGCCCAGGATATATGCACTTACAAGTTACCTTTGCTTTAGAAGTGACACTCGAAATCATCAAGATGAAGAACAGGGCCAATCACTGGAATGAAAGATTTCTTCAATTTTTGCTGCAGACATGAAAGCACTTTTTAAATTATCTTGACCACACACAGGGAAGCAGTAAAATAGAAACACATTTATCCTGCATGGAATTTCAGCACTCATTGGCACCATACGGCCGCTCTGTGGTCACCAGGAGTGCCAGTTCCTAAATAACATCACTGGGTGTGACACCTGTTTGAAGTTTCAATGCTCTCAAAAGCTTTCTCCAAGAAAGAAATCATTTCTAAGCTAAGCATTAGATTCTTTCTTACCATGCCCCACATCACTCCTAGAGACACTGGCTCCAGGACTGCTGGACATCGACTGCCTTGGTTTCTCCACACAGCCCCTCGCACAGGTTACCCTTTCCAGGCTGTCAAGACAGCCCTTCCTGTGGCACACAAAAGCACTCAGCCCTCTCCTCACCCTGCTAGGGAGAACGAGACCTGCCTTGGATTTCCTGCATAAAGTCTTCACTTCTGAACCCATGCATTTTATACAACTCCAGAGCCATGCCACCCTGCAGAAGAGGGAAAATGTAACTTTAATGGTAGATTTGTAGCTATAATCACATATCCAATGACACATCTGTAGGTGAGTTTTCACATACTGGCTGAGTGGTGTGCAAGGAAGCCATTGCTGCCACATCCTAACATTCAAGGGTAGCTCCTGCCTCAAGGTTTGTTTATAGCATAACAGAAATAACTCAATAATCACACCTTGCTGTCAAGGAAGTTATTATTTAGACAAATCAAGCTATAATTAAAGAAAATATTTCCTTATTCTGCAGTACCCATGCCTGTCAGGCTCCCAGAGCAATAATAATGTGCTAAAGCACAGCTGCAAGCCCATCTCAGGATTAACTACACTCACTCCTCCTTGGCTCATGCTTAGAGACTTTGGGTTTGCTAGGTGAGAACTTTCCAACATTTTCTCTGACTGTGAGAAAAAGCACTTGAAATATGTATTGATCTCTAGCTCTGTCAGCATGGCACAACTCTCAAACTTCTCCTGCATATAGGTCTGCAGCTGTCATCACAGTTTTGGCACAGCACTGTTTGGGTGTCTATGTGCCACTTAGATCCCCGGTGGCTGTAACAAGCAAACGCTGTGCAAACCCAGTCAGGCTGCTACGTCTAACACCGGGGTCACTTTGCATGCACAGCTTGTCTGCATGGAAAAGGTGCACTTGCTCTGAAAATCTGATTCTGGGCTGCTGAGTCTTGCCAGTTCCTTCACTCCAAGAGGCTTCAGACCCTGAGCAGAGACCACGTGAACCCAGAACATAAATAGCTCCAGCTCTAATCATCTCTGGACTTTTATTATTAATCTTGGATTCCTTCCTGTTAGCCATGAATTTAGCAGGGGAAGGAAGATTGCCCTGGGGCTGTTTAGCTACTCATGTATACAACAGTTGGTGTGCACTTCGGTGGAGAACAACACAGTTATCGATCCTCTTCTCTTTGGAAGTGGAAGAGCCTTCAAGCAGTGAACACCAGCCACGAAGCTACAGCTTCACTCACTGCTAAGCGCCTTACAGGGAACACTTGGAAAGGCGGGACCCAAGCTGGATGCTTCTGGCAAGACACTGCTGCTCTCTTCAATTAGTTCATGAGGCAGCCTGGCAACCTGACAGGGTTAGAGCCTAATTTCATTTTAGCTGATAGTCTGCTGTTCATTCATTAGCATTTCTTGGGCTTATATTTGATCAGCTGAAGGACATGACAAATTACTGACAAATAACCAAAACACAGAGAACATTTTTCACTCCATTCAGCCCTAGCTTCCTCCTCTCTCACATAGCTTCTCAGTACATTCTATGTGGAGAAGGATACTTAATTGTGGCCCTCAGTGGTGAGGAAATGCATGCCTGCAAGCTGCTTTTGAAGTGGCTTACTCGTTTTCATGAAATATCCTATACACCATATTGGATATACCTTGGGATATGCCTTGCTAACTTTGCAGGGCAGTAGGATGCCAAAGCATTAGCAGAGCTGGAGCAGCCAGGAGGGAGCCTTTTCCAAAGCGCCTGTGACTGAGCCACTACGGCAGCGATGCAGGAGTGCAGGCTGACTGCGCTTTCAAAGTGACCCTGTCAGACTCATCCTGCCTGCATCTCCTCTCTCGGCTTCTGAGAAAATGCCCATGATTACGTGCTGATCTTGTCAGAAACTCCATCCAGGCATGAACAGTGTAGCTTCTGGCAGCAAGGTCACGCTATAGCAAGTTTCCATCCCACAAAATAACCTACCATTACAAACTCATTTTTACCAATTTATTGCCAAAGCTGCTGTGGAACGTATCTATAGATGTCTTCCTTTGATACACAGCCCAGCACCTGATCTGGTGAGTTCTAACGACTCAGAGAAGTGTAGGGAAATGCTTTGGGTATGCAGCCCGTGGGCAAAACTATCTGGACAGCACAGCCAGCACTGCAATAGGGCTGCTGGCCCCTTAGCTCCTCACACTGCTGGCATTTCAACTGCCCACACCACCACTGACTGCATTCCAGAAACACTGGAATGAGGACAAACCAGCTTCCATGTATTCTTACCATCATCTTGTATTCAGTTCTGATATTCCCTGCCCACAGCAGAAGCCAGCCTGTCGAGGCACCAAGGGAAGCTCTGTTACTTGCATTGCTTCAGAACTAGAGCAGAACCCAGCCTCACTCAGCCTGTCGAGCCACCAAGGGAAGCTCTGTTACTTGCAGTGCTTCAGAACTGCCCAGTTTGGGTTTTGTTGGTTTTTTTAAGGTGCCCAAAGAGCTGGCAGTTTCTCTGAGACTGCTGAATGCTGAAGTATAGTTTGCTCTTGAATCACCTGTCACAGAGCAGTTCAGCAGTAGCTTTCCCCGTTCCTCCATGTTAAGTCCTAAGAGCTCACATGAAAGAGGTTGCAGGGAGCAGTACAGGGAATGAGCAAAGACTGAAGGGAAACCCTTGAAACTGTCGTCACGTTTTCTATGAACTGCACTTTGCATCCTTCTTTACCCTTTGTCTCTTTCTTCTGTTTTAGTGTCATGGTAGCAGCGTCCTGTTTCCTACCGCTACACCACCAGTTCCTCTAGACACTGGGCAGTTTTAAGTGGCAGGCCATTAGAATCATAGAATGGTAAGGTTGGAAGGAGACCTCAAGGATCATCTAGTTCCAACCCCCTGCCATAGGCAGGGACACCTCCCACTAGCACAGGTTACTCAAGGCCTCGTCCAACCTGGCCTTGAACACCTCCAGGGAGGGAGCAGCCACAACCTCCCTGGGCAACCTGTGCCAGTGTCTCACCACCCTCACTGTAAGGAGGTAAAATGCTTTTAATGAAACTCCTTGCCCTATGCTGTGTGTTATTTGAACTTTCTTCTCTCTCCCCAGGGAGGAAGGAGTTGTGTGCCCTGCGGGAGGGTGTCTTTCGGTATATTGTTGAGTCTCTTTTGCATAACACCAGGGAGTCAAATAACACTAGCAAAGAAGTGCTTACACCACTAATGAGATTTAATCCTCCTTTTATGGAGAGTCCTGCTGCTATTTTTAGGAAAAGGGTACAAAGGATTTGGTAAAAATAGAAACAAAACTCATTAGGTAGTAGAGGCAGTGGCACCAGCTTTGATCACGTCGCAGAACGCCTGGCACGCCAGAGCGGCTGTTGATGAAGCAGCCCTAGCGCCACTCCTGAAAAGAGCTGCTCCAGCCTGCAAAGCACTGGGTGTTGAGCTGTGCAAAGCGAGCAGACTTCTGACAGATGAGCCTCCTTCACACAACTTTTATGAAACACTTAAGAAAGCAGTTCTGAGTCACTGGGACCTGAGGAAATATTTAACAAATACTGAGCTTTTAAAAAGTCTTCCCCCTCGGCCCTGCTGTCCTCTCGGAGGAAAATAATTGCTTTAAATTATTTACTTCATAACTTCCCAGTGCTGCCACAATACACAGTGTAATCACACTGATCCTTTCCTCGCACACCGACTGGGCTGCTCTCCAGGAGACAAGAGGAACCTTTGCGGCGCAGCCTGAGCGCGGCTGGCAGAGCCCTGCCGCGGCGGCATCTGCCCAGGCACCCAGGGCAGCAGCCCTTGCGCAGGGGCTGACCCGAAGGCCTGTTAATTGGGTTGAAATCAGAAATTATTTCGTGTTAGTGAATTAGAGATCGATGTTGTATAACTCAGTGCTGGAATAGGGCACGGGTGACGGCGGCACCAGCGCAGCCAACCACAGCGCGCTAAAGCAGCTACTTAGTCAGCTCAGAAGCCTGCTCTGACACGTCTGGCAGCGCTGCCAAGGAATCTTCCTGCCATTCCTTAGCCACCTGCAGCACTGACTCGCAGTTAGGAAGCTGCAACAGTGCTGCAGCTGACAGCCTCATAGTTCTGCAATATCAGGGGTGCAGAAGTTTTACAGTAAGCAGAGTACTGGACGACGTTAACGAGAGACAACACTATCATATAGACTTCACTAACAGACAGGAAACATTCTCCTTTTCCAGTGCAGGAATTGATAGGCTGATTGCATCACGTCCTTATCAGAAAAATAAGTCAAACACCTGAGACTAAAACTAGAGAAGCTGTTTGAAAACAAGGCATATTAGCAAAATATGTGGAACTGATTTCCCTTAAGTTCAGTACTTTTTTTCCTTTCTCAGTAACTACTATTAACCACTGCAAAACTGACACTAAGTACTATGAGGTTCTTCCAGTACTGAATTTAGAATATATGCCAGAGCACAAGAGATTTTGGTAAATTTACATGGTTTGAGAACAAATTTCTTCTGGTCACATTTCCCCGTGCTTATATTTTTGGCTGACCCCTAACCATAAAAAGCTTCAAATTGAAGAGGCATTTGTTGGACACGTTGTCTGCAGCAGTGCCTCTGAACACAGTGATTTGCTCAATATTGACTTAAAGTGCAATTTATTCAATAAAAAGACTCTAAGGAAAAGTAGCGCCCTTTGGGAATAGCGTGAAGTACTGACCTAATCCACCCCTGCTTAGGCAAACTGGCAGCATCAGAATTGAAACAGTAGATCTGGAGGCAAGAAGAAAGTCTGGTGCCTCTACGATGTACATATTCTTTCAAGGAGTGGTACAAAATAAAGCCTGAGCTGCTTCTGCAAAGCAAACCTTCTGGTTATGTGTCGATTTCTGCATAAAATTCTTGTAGCAGATTCTGAGCTGACACAAGACTTCAGACACAGTAATTTACATCCAGCTCTGCTTGGGGTTTTTATGCTGCAATGATAGAAAGATCTGGAACTGCATTTCAAACAAGCAGCTTATGAAATCCATTTCCCACATAGCACAGTGACCCCAGGAAGATCACTGTGTGATCTGAAATTACCGAGCCCCATTTTTTAGCCCACAGTCCAAGTTCTCACAAGCACACAAAGCCACCCAAGGTGGAAGGTGCCATTTCACCAGTGATTGCCCAATCTGCAACAGCAATCCGTGCAAATCAAACACCACCACTGCAGGGCAGCAGATATGGCAGCCTTAACAGCAGAGCTGGAGCCTTTCTTTCTGCTCTTCCTCAGTTTAAAAGCTTTGTAAGGGCTGCACATCTTTTAATTTTTAAAAAAATCTTCTTTTTTATCTTCTTTTCAATATATTTCAAACCTGTTTGACATGCATACATGTTCCCTGTTATACCCCCAAACCAGCTCCACTCAACCTTCACAGCTCATTTCTTCAATGAACAGCAACTGGCCATGTACACACCTGGGTATCATCACTATCCCTTCCATGCATCCCCTGTCCTCTGTTGCTTGCACCCTTACGGACCCTTGCTATGTGCTAAACCCCAATGCTTAGCTACCAGACTGGCTTTGTACTCCTGGCTCTCTGTGCTGTGTTTTCATTTATGGAGCCAATCACTGTTTTTTAAAAGCTGTTTCAGCAACATCTGGGGTAAAGGAAATCAAAGTAGAATTGTATTGCAAAGCCTGTACACTCCCTGCCCCACCTCACACAACTTTTGTTCAATAATCTGCAGCTGCTCCTAATCTTTCCCAAAGCTGGGGGACAGGTTGGACCAGAAGGCACTTGGCTATGGAGAGAGTCACTTCACCCATGCCAGCTCTGAGCTCCCTTTCCAGCCCATGAGGCCCTGTGACTCCCTACTGCACATTCCTGCCACAGCACAGACTTTATTCCAAGAGAAATAATATTCTTTAATAAAGTTCTGAAAGAACAAAATGTAAGTCTGCTTAGTCTGATTGCACTTGCAATAAACCAGTTTCATCTTCATTGTTCCTGTTAGTCCTTCAGATCAGGGCAAATCTTTTTTTCTGGGGAAAGAGCTTTTCCTTCTCTTTCATTTCTGAATCAGTATCAGTTGCAAAAGAACATAATTGGTTAGTTTCTATTTAAGGTTAAACAAAAAGAAAATAATTGACTATTTTCTACCTGAGGTTGCATGGAAAGCAATACTGGAGATTACAGATGCACAAATTTAATCTTAGGCTAGGAGTAAGGTATTATTGAATCGTGTATGGACAAAAAAAATCAAGATTGCAGAAATTATTATTTGATGTTTAAGGGCATTTTCATTGAAAAGCTGAATTCTTTTAGTGCAATAATCCCACACTTTAGCTGGAGCTTTATGGATATAGCTTTATGAATATGTATTGCAGAGCTGTTTTCCTTTTCTAACTTTATATAAAAGTCTCATATGCTAATTCCCACTGCAGAGAATCTCTGATGAGCCCTGAATTTACTCCTAAATTATACTCTCATTTATTATGGACTAACCTTAGAACACCTTTTCTCAGTGTTCCTGAAGAAAATTGACTGCGCTAAAGGTCAGATCATGCAGAAAAGCCCAAAATAATAAAATCCAGCACACTTGGCACATGCAATGCCATAATGAGCCAGTGCCTATTTTTCCTCTAAATGACATCAGTTTTAATAATGCTCTAATACCAATGCCAGATCCACAGAGCCTTTCCTGATGGGCATTTTGGGCCGTTCTGCTTACAAAACTCACATACAACAGTGACCCTGCACTCATGGATTGGTGGTTTCAATCAAAACTTTTGAAGACTAGGTCAAATCTCCAGTTGCAGGTTCAGTAGTTTCAAAATCCTGCTGTAAAGAAGAATGTTATGAAGACTGCAGTCACTCGAAGTTTCATGTGCACACAGCAGGAATGTGAGAGATGCCCTTCCTCTAGGACACCACTGGCAGCAGACTTTAAGCTAGTCAGTACAGCTGCCTACGGATTGCAACTGCCTGCCCCAAAGCCGGCCCCCTGCCCACGGCAGAATTGCTGGGCACTGTTCTTGGTGAGACAGCAGAAGCTCATGGCTTGCAAGCCATCGCCTTGCTCTCAGGGCAGGAATTCGCAGAAGCCCTGTGCTGACACAGAGCTTCTGTTGCATGTGGATTGTGCGACATTCCACGGTGGATCATCAAAGAGGTACGCTGGATTGCAGTGAACAATTCTCTACGGTATTGGTAAAAAACATCCAGGGATTTTGAAAATCTCGGACTTCTGCCTATAGACTGTGACAGAAAGTAACGTTTGGATGTTTTGGAGGTTTGGTTGGTTGGGTTTTGTTGGTTTGGTTTGCTACAAAGTCATTGGAAAATGCAAGGCAATTACTTGGAAAGACCTGCTACAGGACAACGTGTAGGCTGAAATATTCTTGTTTGCTTTATTCTTCCTCTCTTTGTTGCTTATGTGATGAAACATCACTACTCTAAGCAGCAGCACTGGAATTGCTGGGTAAAACACTTGCAGCGTCTCCAGGTAGGTGTGATTAGCACCCTGTAGCCAGCGCCCATCTACAGTACTCTGTATGCCGCTTTACTGCCTGGAAACGTCACTTCATTCTTCCTTGTAGATAACACCCTAAAATCATGTTTCATTGTAACCATTTTAGCTCTAGAAGCTATTTCTGCACATGTCCTCAAATTTATTTTCTTTCTTTGAACGAAACACTATGCTGTCCTTGAAACAGTTATTATTTGTTTTCCTGCAAAAAACAGAAGCCCTAATTATGGAGTAAGACATGTGTGCAGTTAAAGAACAAAACGTAGCAAGGCAAATGCAGACGAATTCCATAATAGGGTGGAATAAGAAAACACAAGAAATGACAAGATACTGGCTGGGGGGGAGGAGGGGGGTGTGTGTGAGAATGACATCACAGGTGATGTGAGAATGGAGGATGTGAGAATGACATCACAGGTGATGTGAGAATGATGTGCAGCTAAAAGTGCCCGACCAAAACATTTGGTAACAACAGTTTCAGATGACTGCAGAAGATGGAGCTGGGCAAGACTCAGGAGAGCTTCGAAGCACCTTGATTAGAATGCTGCATGAAACAATAGAATAGGGAGAGAACAGAAGCGGTGATTCAGGTGTTTGGGCTTGTAAAGGTTGAGAGGCTTAAGGCTAATCATGTGTTTATTGTCAAGGGAAATAAAAGGAGAGATGAAACCAGCAAGAAATAGAAGGCACTGTCATGGGACAAGCGCAACAGACAGAATAAGAAGCAGATGAGAATTTGTGCTCCTTTGTAATGAAGGATATTTGAGATGGAGAAAAGAATGCCAGACCAAGGGGAAGGCACAGATAAACGCCTCACTTTGGCAGGTTTCTTCCAGCAGAAAGTAACAAGATATTATGCAGTGATATCAAAACAAACTTTAAAGCAAGTCCCAAAAATGTAGGGTGCTACATGCAGGAAAAAAACTGAAGCAGCATTGAGTAAGACATGTATGGGAAAGGAGAAAGTATAACATGCCTCAAAGAACGGAAAGTGCTCGATAAAATAGTAAAGAAAAGCTATTTTGGTGCAGACCAGAGTTGTAGTAGGACCACAGATTAAATGAGAGCAGGAACAAGGAAATACACAGAAGAAATTGGTCATTAGCTGTAAGCTGAAGCATCTAGAACGAGAGCAGGGTATCACAGAGAAGGAAACAGAGCCCGGTGGAGATCTGCCACTGCTAATGGGAAGAGCTGATTGAAGAGTAAATGGCAGAAAGTTAGAGCTAAAAAGGGACAGAAATTCCAAAGGGTTTCCCTATGAGTTGTGCAAAACATTTAATCAGCCAGCCTGTGTCAGCACTGCAGATTTACCTGGGGCTTACATCATAATTTCTCTATGTCAGAAGCCTCTTGGCAGCACTGCAGGTGACTGAAATGCTGACAGCTCTAACAGTAGATGTACAGCTCATAACAGCACGGGCCCTGTTTTCCTCTAAACTAGAATCTGCTCTCTTTGCAGAGTCTCGAGGGCTGACAGCACTCCAAAGGCAACGGTCCCACTCAGCTGACAGCTGAGTAGGGAAAGCAGAGACAACCTCCCACTATTCGTAACACACACACCTGTACACAAACAAATTCCCAGCTGGGGCTACACATGGTACAGGAGTGTGACTCCAAGGACGATGCTGTGATGAGTGAAGTACACATCTGTATGAACATAGACACTCAGAAATCTAGGAAGAGTGAGATTCTTGTTATTTGGGGTGCTGCTGTCTGCTGCACGTTCAGTTACGCAAACATGACAGCACTGGGGGCATTTTCTTCTTGCTTAGGAAAGTAAATGTAAACGAGTCCTGTACAATTCCTCCACATCCCAGCAGAAAGAAGGCTCTTCAAGAAAGTTGTTCACTGCTCTCAATCTGGAGAGAGCTGCTAGAAGCACTCCTGTTCATCTGCCTCACCACATTAGGGACAAGCTGCTCACAGAGTTTACCAACATGATGATACACAGGAAGGTTAATTGGAATTAACTAAAATGTCTGAACTTTGAAGGAGATTAATTACATTACCCCAAGTCCTTGTGTAGATACTCTTATTTAAAATTAAAATTATCTTAATTTAGTTTATCTTATTTCACTCTTAAAGATAAAATGAATTAAGATAATTTCAGAGCTCATTTGCATTAATTTTCCTGTGCACACATGTGTAAACAAGCACTCAGATCCTAAACACTTAAACCCTCATTCAAGCATATCAATACCACATCAGAACGCTAAGGCTGGTTTGCAAACACAAGCTCTTAGTGATGACATCATTCAGGGTGATGCCAATGCCCAGGATAACACAAGTCTATGAGCTTTGTAATGTTTCTAAGTCCTTTAGAAACAGAAATTCCTGTAAGAGAAAACCCTTTCTATGCTGTGGTGCTGAGAAGAGGGTCAGGGCAAGTGGAAACACTTGTAAACACCCTGACTGATCCACATTTCATCTTTGAAACAAAGCATTCTAAGGACAGAAGTTTGCAAAGTCCTCCACAAAAACCAACACCTGCTGTGGTCACTGCGCTTCTTTAATGGCCAATGAGCATAAACCACCTAGGACAATGTGGAATTCTCTCACATGGAACTCAGAAAAACTGAATTTTGCAGCACTTCTCTTGAATGAAGGCAGGCAGTTTACTGAGGTTATTCAGCAAAGGCATTTTGAGAAAGGCGTTCTAATGAAAACGTAAGGATAACACTCAGGTGTTCTCCACAAAGTCCTAGAAACAAGCCTGACTCCAGTGTCACAGACAGCTCACCTCCCATCACTGCCCAAAAGCACAGCTGCCCAACAACTGGAACACAAAGAGCTCTAAAAACACTTTTAAGGGTACTTCTTCCCATGAGAATTTCTTACGTGTCTTTCTCTAAAGTGAAGAACACACAGCTTGGCAAAAATCCACTCACACAGGAGAGCTGCTCAGATGTTGGTGTGTGACAGCATGCCCCAGTGACAACAGCCAGGGGCTGGCACGACAGGCAGGTAACTGAAAGCTGAGCAGTGTACTGAAGGAGCAGCGCAGGAAACGCCCGGAGCCCTTACCAGTAACTGGGAAGCTTTACACCCACAAAGTAATTCCCAGTTGCACTGGATCTGTCTGGTGGCTGAATCCTGCTCTTCTGGATGCAGGAAGGGACGGAGGTGAGCTATCTACTTAGCAGCACTGTTAGATTGATATTATTGTTAGGCTGACTGAAGGGAATGCTTTGAGTGCTGTAGTACTCAGCTGCTCTCAGAAATGGGAGAATGCCTGCAAAAATCCACAGACCTTACTGAAACTGAACTTGTGAAAACCAGAGGAGGTAGATTACTGTGGATTAAAAGAGTTCTGAAAGGAATGAGAATGTGACGCTTGCCCCTGCTCCTTGTGTGCAAACACACTGCCTTTCATGTACTTACCTGCCTCTTTCTACTATCCAATGTGGGGGGTTTTGACACTTCTTGAAATATTTTATAGTGAAGCTATTTAAAAATTGGAAAAGTCAACTCATTAAACAAGGTATTTGCAGTAAGAACCTTCTATCTCCCACTGAAGGCAGTATCACAGTATCACAGTNCAGTCTCTGAAACTTTCAATAGACAACAACCTCTTTGAGTTTAGCACTTGCTGAAGTGACTGACCCTGACTTTCTCCAAGAGGTATTTTCCATATGAACTAGACATACGGAAACAGCAAAACCAGGGAAGCATTTACTAGAAGTTACAGCATTGTACATCTTCAGATTGATTAGAAATACAAAAGTATTCTCTGCAAGTCATCTGGCTGCCCTATTACTTCCTTTATTTATGATGGCTTGGTGGTTAAAATCTAACTTTGCTTCTGGACAAAGTGTGCAGCAAGTGATTGTGAAGCAGCAGGACCTCTGCTAGAGGCAACAGGAAATCTGCATGCTGTTACAGATCTCTGTGATCAGGTACAGAAATTCCCAGCTGAGATGACAGTTCTGAGTGGAACCTACCTTGGAGTTTTTTAAGTGTTATTCACAGTAAGGTCTACCCAACATTAACTGACAATCACCTGATTACTCAGGACTCAATGGATGTTGATTCTATCCTACATGTACATAGAACAACGCAAGCAAGCAGCGGAGATTCCACTGTGCGAGCACCAAAGAAGGATCTCTAGCCTGCAGGTCCAGAATTCCAAAACGAGTTGGGAACAACATGGAAAGGGAAAATGCTGTCCTCTTCAGTTCTAAGATATCATTGTGGTTTACTTCTGCACTCAGTAAGAGTCTGAGATGTTTGTGTGTTATCTGAGTACTTCTTGCATCAGAGAGAATCGAGGTTAAACTTCACTGAAAACAGTATTTGGGCATATCCAGGTTGCCTGCAGGTCCTCCTCATTCTGAGTAAGTTTACCTTTGGTTCATGTCTCTTTCATTTCCTATTAGCAATGTTTGCATTTCCCAGGATAACTCAAGCTCAATGCTTGTTTGCTTTCATTGCTTTCTGTTGAGGTACTGAACAGACAGGTGTGTTGAATTTGTTCATATGGGAACCTCCTAGTTCAGAACTGCTCAGCCCTGCAGTGATCCTGTAAACTCTATCACTCCACTGCTCCTCACACCTCAGCAGAGTCAAACTTCGTGAAACCACAACACAGAGAACCAGAGAAGCACTTTAAATACACTCAGTTCTTATTCAGTAAAGGAAGACATGTTTTTTGTAAGCCTGTCTTTTCTGCATCTCACACTGAAACCATTCCTAAACAGAGCAGAGATTTGTGCTCATTTAAGAATGAGTTATGTGATGATTACCTCATGGAATATTAGGAGAAACATGAGGATAATTCCATCAAGGCTTTTAAACATCTTGTATGCAATTTGTCTTTCTGTTCTGAGGGTTAAGAATCCAAACTGCACTGGCAGAAACAAGCATTTATCTGCCATTGTTCATTCCCAGGAGTTATTCACAAGCACTGCATTAGTTGTGAGAGGGAGATAACTGCCTCAGCTTTTATTCAGAACATGTTCTGCCTGCACTGTTCAGTGGTTGGGTCATACACAATTTACTCTTTTATGCATTCTCATCTCATTTTTGCTCTCTTATTTAAATGCAGTATTATTTATTGTGGTGTAAAAAGAAAACAGCCTCAATCCAAGGTGATTGCTAAGACAAAATAAGCGATAAGTAGCTTTGGCTGTTATTGCCCCATATGGTGTCAGTTTCTCCAGGCTTGTAGCTGAAGCTGGCAGATTGTTTTTTCCCTTGTGTGTATTTCTAAGATAGTTCTCAAACTTCCTTTAACTATAGAGATGTCAGCAGCCCAAAGAAATCTAAGAAATTAGGAACTAGAGTCACAAGAGTGTATGATGCTGGCACAATGGGTTTGAATTGCTGTCGTTGTCACTTGGTACTCATTTAGAAAGAACTACTTGTAAACGATGGCTTACTGCATGTAGAGTTTCCCACGGGCTGCAGCAATATGGAAGCTTTCACCAGAGGCAGGACTCCTATGTTCATCCAGACACAAATCCCCTCACACTCTAATCTCAGGCAGAACACTTAAAACTGACAAAGTGTAGCACCTGAGGAGACAACCTGCCTGAGCTAATTTGTGTCTGCAACGCCCCAGGCCTCTGGTGCATGCAGTTTGGTGCAATTTCTCATTATATGCTCCTGGCTGCAGAGTTTTTATTTAAGGCATAGTTCATGTAGTTAGTGTCTTCATTAGGGGGTGACCTGCTTAATATTCACCACACACCTCAAACTCAGCTCTTGGGACAGATCTGTTCACCTCCTGGTGGGGGAATTATTCATTTCTTTGTAACATTCAGCACTGGGGTATCTGACTCATCACCAACAGCGAATCTTTCATGAATTCATGAAATGAATTTCATGGAGTCTTTGTGAAATACTTGACAAGCAAGAACCAAAGTAAGGTGGAGAGAAATCAAGATTAACATTACTCACAGATTTTTGCTGAGCAGCCTGATGAAGTTAAGATCCAGTAGCTGACAATACTTAGAGCAATTTACAACAAAGCTGGCCAGAAAAAAATCTCCAGGGAAGCTTTAGCTTGGAATTTATTGACTTAAGAAAACTGGAACAAATTCTGAGAAATTACTGTTTCACTGATGTAACTAGGCCTGCTCTGGGATTCAGGTGTAATTAAAGAAACAATGGAAAATTAAACTGCAAGCTGCCATCTAGCCACTCTTGTAAAAGGTACTTGGGAAGTATTGAAGTCTACCCCTTTGTTCTGCCCATGGTCCACTGTGTGCTAGCACAACACCGCACTCCAAGTCTATGCCTTAGAAGAATTAGGTAGCCCTGGACTCCATGTTGCATAAATATAAGCTCAGCAGCCAAAAAATAGGTAAATAAATCCAAGGAAAAAACCCAAACAGACAAAACTATCAGAAAACAGGAAAAAGAGAGTTGTGATTAAGGTACATTGATGCTATCTGCTTTGCTGACACATTGCTCAATTGGAAGCAAAGGCAGAGAAGATGGTTGCAGTCTCACAGGCTTTAAGAAGTTTTCCAGAGCAGACACTGGACATTCTCTCAGGTTCTGCTTTCATTCCATTCCTGCATTTCTGTATGCATGGCAGCCACTCTGCTCATTTCTTGCAAGCTTCTCTCCTGTTTCGTTCCTTTTAGGCAAGCTCTGCAGGGTATCTGTTAAGTAGGAGGATGTATCACCCCGGGGACATTGTGCTTACATGGGACTCCAGGGAGGTATTGTTACAGATACTCCACCCAGTTATCAGAAGGCATAGATCTAGACTCATTTCCCACTAAGGTGCTCAGTGACCCCGGGATGCCTGTGGCTCCTGCCATTTCTTAATTACAGCTACTCCGACTCATCTCTCCAGCCTGCCTTACTTGTCAATGCACCATTGAAAGGTAGGAAGCCTTTTTAGTAACATACCCAAATGTTATCAGAGCAATTTAACTTCTAATAGATTTTATTCTTGCTTTTAATTCTTTTTTCTTTCAAGGATATTGATTTTGAGAGCACACTACTCTCACAATCAGATACAACTGGTTTTCCAGTAGGTAATCATTTTTGCTTCATACCTCTTGCAGGAGACATACTGCTTTAATATAACCTCTGATCTCTCTAAGCCACCTGCAGATGTTTGAGTAACAGCGACATAAATAGGAGATACAAGTTGGGGAATACAAAACAAGATTGTACCTACGATACATTAGGGAAATTACTCTATCATCTGCCTTGTCAACACACTAAAACCTGAAACTGCTGCAGACTTGTGCACACACAGCACTTATAGAGCAGTTAGGTGGAGCAGCCCAGGGTAACAGCTGGGTAACACAAAATGCTGGTGGCTTTTGAAAACCAAGTAATGCAGTAGGCATGCCCAGCAGAGCCTCAGCCAGCACAGACCCCATCCTCTGCAGAACCATGCCCTAGAGAACCTGTTTTGTGGTCTGCTTCCCTGTGCAGAGCTACCGCAGCCCAGCAAGCTCCCTTAGTCGGAGGGTGCTGCTTTACAGGGCTCCAGCCCTGCTGGCTCTGCCAGCTGCATGGTCAGGCTCTGCACTGCCAGCTGCTTCTCTGCTAGCAACAATGCTGCTGCTGTTCTGCACATAGTGAGCAGCTTCCCTACTGATAACGGAGGTGAGACATTAAACTATGACAGGAAACATTGTTCTGGTATCATCACCAAAACTGTACTGTATTTAGTGTTGACAGGAGAGCTAGCACTGGTGCTCAGCTCTTTTGGAGAACCAAAGTGTTCAGAAGCTCATGGCATTTTGTCAGGGCCTTCCTCCACAATCAAGGCTGACTGCTAAATGCATAGCCCAGGTTAAAGTTATGCTTTATTGTCACAAACTACGTCACCCAATTGCAGCTCTTTTAGTTTTTATTCCAAATTATCTTTTATTTTTGCTGTACTCAGAGGAAGAAATTGACATTTCCTTTAGGTAGCAGTGGGTGACACCAGACCTTTAAAAAAATTATCTGTGTGAAAACATGGTGATTGTTGTAACATGGAGCTTGGGTTTAGTACACACACAGCTCCTCCCAAAGGTTCCTCCAGACTGTGACTTGTAAGCATCAATGCCAGAGCAAACAATAACGTGCCAGAGAAGACAAGGAACTAAGCACTGCCACTGGTTAGTGCTCCAGGAAAGAAACATTGACTTCTCATGATTCCATGGAAATTAACTGGGACATAAATGACATCGAGATGCCAGGCATAGTTCAGGGACCAACCCTCTTGTTTCAGACACCTTCAATGTGCACAGCGGCCCTGTAGTCAACACTGCTCCAAAACCTTTCTTCAACAATAGTAGAAACTGCCATAAAAATGTCCTATTTTGATACGATCGTGGTCTACTTTCTGTGACTTAGATTAGCACCTTCCTTGAGAAAGCATCAGAAAGCCTGAGTCCCCAAGAGCTATTCAAACCAACCCCAAGCACCTCTGGCACAACACAGACATCCCTGTGCTCCTAGTTACCAAAAGCTGTCTAGAAACAACCTGAGTTGACCTGAAATCGAGGAAGAACAAAGGCAGGAATCAGCCATTTAGTTTCTCTTTCCAGTCACTGACAGATAGTGACAGAACTGTTTCTGCATGCTTATCTTTTTGTGCTTCTAAGAGAAATAATAGCTGTAGTGCAGACAGCATTTCAGACATTGAATACATGGAATCAGAGAATGGTTTGGGTCAGAAGGGACCTCCAAAGGTCTCCTCAGCACCAAGGAGCTCTGCACCAGTATGGCTACTGAACTGTTCAAACCCGCCAGGACCGCCACTGACTTGACTGTGAGGCAGCTGAAGCATGAGGCAGCTGGCATTTGCAGTGGTAAACATGCCACGGTGTCTGTGTGTCTGTAGCAGACACCTAAGGCTGCTCTTAATGCAGCAGATTACTCTGCAAGTGTCCTTGCTGCCTGCTTCTATGCACTTCAGCTGCAATGACAATCAGAAGGGCAAGGCTACTGCTACCCATGAGGATCTAATGCCATGTTAAGCACACACCTGAGTAGTCATCTTGCTGGGGACTTACTGGTGTAATTGCAGTTCCAAATCTGTGGTATCTGTGAGCCTCTGCAGTTCTGGTACCCTTGTCAGCCATGGAAAGGCCGAGCAAGCTTAGTGGCATTGTGCACATGAAAAGAGGCCCGAGAACAACTTTGTGGACTGTCACCTGTTTTACACTTAGGGCTTCCAGATTCTAATTTTAAAAACAAAAAGAACAAAACAAAGCCAGAAATCAACTCACAAAACACTAGCAGTCAAAAATCCCCAAACACTAAAAAGTGGAATGGCCTTGGTTTAAATCACAGCCTGTAGTGGGATTAGAAAATCATTATTAGCCCTCTTTTAGGTAAGCAGATTACCACCCCGCTAATTATTCTCAGCAGAATAGAAGAGATGAGAAAATCTAAAACTTTTCCTGATGGAACTAAACTCATGACTAGGCTTAATAGGCTCATTATAATTATCAACAGCTTCTGCTTGGCTAGTTGCAGAAAGAATTACTGGGAGAAGGTTGGAGGCTGAGCTGCACACACGCAAAGCCTCTTGGCTGCCCACCTGGAGGTGGGATGCCGTCTCTGCAGCACTTGGGAAAGGAAGCTCACAGCAAAGAAATTCTTAGGATTTAATGGTTGCGTAGATACAATTTAGAGCAGTCTGGAAGTGCCTGGGCAAAGGGATATCTGGGCAGATCGGGGTCATGGAGCAGGCTACCCATACAAGCAGGGAAGGGTAACAACTTTCTCAGCGCCCTTGCTGTGAGGACTGCTCCATACAGCTCAGCGCTGCTCCACTGGAAGCATCCCTTGCAGCCAGAAATTCAGCAGCACCCGTACCTGCTAGGCTGCCATCTCATGGATGAGAAAAAGGGAAGAAGATCAAATTTTCCATGCTCTGTGGGAATTAAGAATTAATTGGCACTTGACTGTCCAAATTCTACGTTTTAATTAGAACTGCGCTTGAAACCAGAGGGGTATTTGTAAGTGTTGACTCAGTGTGGTGGACTGGATCACCACCAGCAGTAAGGTAGGACTTGTCCTTCCAGAGATGTGATTACGTGGGCATGTCAGGAGTCAGACATTATTCATGGGCTGCATGACAATCTACAGAGAGCTGTGTAAGCAAGAGCCTCAGGATGGCCTTTTCCCATCCTAGGACTGAGCAAGCAGCCGCGTCAAAGTCCTCGGCGATGACTTGAAGAGAAATTGGAACTTGGTAACATAAATTAATTAAGTGCAGGATCTTACTCACCAGGTGGGTTTTCCCAAGAAACCTACAATGCCAATTATAAGACTAATTAATAATGTTGTGGGGTTTGAGGTTTCTCACAGTTTTGTACTTTGCTGTATTTTTAAAGATTATTTCTCGTTTTAGCAGCTGCATTTAAATCTGCATTTAACAAACAAGCAGAAAGATAAGAAAACAATAGTTTAGGTCCCACAAAGATTTTAATCCCCACAAACAGAATACTAGAATCTATGTGGTTTGTTTATATAACCCAGTGTTCAGGAATGGGTCACAGAATAAGAAGATTTTTTTTCCAGTTTCTGTTCACGCCCTTTGTTTTAGATTTATTCTATGTAAAGTGCTACTAAAACATGATCACTCTGATGTTGACTTCTTGCCTGCAAAGGAGCAAAAGGCATTTCCCCACATCCTTGCTTTGCTAAATTGTCCAATCCACTTTCAAACAAGCAAAGGCAGAAGTACTAATTTCTAAAGCCACAGAAGTTACTCCTGAAGCCAAGGCAGTTAAATCACAACTTGAAACTCGACGACAATATTTGCAATTAATCCGAATTAAGTCTTGACAGACACTGGGTTTGGTAGCATTGATTGCAAAGCTCAGAGGCAGGTTTATGGTTGGAACAGCAGCAATAAAGAGAAGCTGTTCAAAGAAATAAACAGAAAGAAGTAGACACCAGCAGTTAGAGAAGCCTTTGTTTACAGAAGTTCTATGAATGACAGCAAAGGAAGAAATGTCAAGTGAAGCCAATCTGCCTATTAACAGATAAAATGGTTTCACTGTGGAGTCACCACCATTACTGTTTCAGCTGGAGCCAGAGGGAACAGCACAAGCAGTCTGGTGACTAAACAGTTGGACTGCAGTGAGGACAAGTTCCTTTCTCCCATAGAGCTTCTGCATCAGAAAAGAGTTTTATTAGGTCTTTTTCTGCCTGTGTTTCCAGCTTTAAAATAGAATCTGATTACAACTCACACAGGAAGGTTGATGGAGACAAACTGAATAGTGTTGATGAAGTATTTGGATAATGCAGGGCAGAAGGTCAAGAGGAAAACTGATCATGCCTTTTCTTGAGTGGTTGTTTGACCGAGCTAATTCACCACATTGTGCCTGCCCCAACAAAAAACACGACTGTGACCTTAAAAAGCTTTTTGCCTTCTTACAACTCACTAGCCTGATGACTCTGAAATCTACAGTTTGTCTTCCTAAAGACAGAAATTCAACATTCCATCTAGGAACTGGAGGAAAAGTGTGCTCAAAAACGGAGCCTGTGCAAGCAAAGAGAGGAAATCTCCCAAGCACTGCTCCCAGCGGAGATGCCATGGAGCAGCCAGCTCAGGACAGGAGGTTCACATTTTACCTCCAACAGTAACCACACAACTTCCTGACCCAGGTTTCGCATTTTCCCCACATACTGCAGGGCAAATAGTAACTTCTGGAGCACAATGACTTGGAGTCAGACACCCAAACCTCACTAGCCAGCATCAGGGTGTCAGTTCTGCCCAGCCAGATCCCTGCAAAGGAGAAGGTGCTGCAAGGTCCATCGTATGGAGTCAAGTGCTGACGAGGGTATTTGTGGCAAAGCACACCAGAACCCAATCATTTCCTTCGGTCTGTGGCTCATGTTCTGCTGCAGAAATAAACTTTACAGTAGGTAAAACAAAAAGGTGCATTCCCCAAGCATATTAATAGGAAAAGTCCTTGTAGAGAGGGTTGCATATGGAGGACAATGAAATGTGACAAATCCAACTCGGTTTTGTAGTGCAAAAGCAACCAGAAATGACTTCAATTCACATTTACAGATACCACAGGGTGAATTAACCAGCTTTCTTTACCAGTGGGTAGAACAGGTTAAAGCAACCGCACAAGTGGCCTGATTTGTACTGGCAGACCCACAATCAGACAGGATGGCCCAGCCTCCTGCCAGCCAAACCTTAGGGATGCCCAGTCCTGGGGAACCCATCATGGGGGATTGTTCCAGGGGCTGAATGCTCTCACCAGCAAAGATTTTCCTCATGCCCAGTCGGATGGAATATTTGAAATCTCACTAATAAAACATTTACTACAATAACTTCGTAATTTGTCTTACGATTTTTAGATTGCGAAATATAATTTGAAAGTGCACTGACAAAACCTGTGATTTCAACCAGAGCAGCATTTAAATTTCATTTTGGAAAGCAAATTTTCCAGGTTTTCTTTAAAACAATTTATCAGAATTTTTATGTAACTAAGTATCAGCCATTGGAACACCTGAAGCCATTTTCTGGCAGGCTTGAACTGGATTAGAGAAACGTGAGTCAATGTGACAAATGAGGAGTTGACAGCACATTAGTAAGGACTGTTGCACGTTTCAGGTTGTATTACTAATTGAAAAATAGGCCTGCCAGCTTTCGGGGCTGGGTTTGGTGAGGATAATGGGGAAGAAATGTTTGATATATCAGAAAGATTCAACCACTAAAAAATACAAATACGTAACAATACTTGTGTGGCACCAGTTAAAAAGAATTGAAAGTAATAAAATACTTTAGAATAAAAGCCTGATTGAAAATGAGAGCTCCTTAACCAGCCAGGTGGCAAAGGACCCACCTTGCCTCTTGCAAGATCCAAGTGAAACCTTTGTGATTGGAAGCTGTGATTGCAAAGGCCAAATTTATCTTTCCTGACAACCCTGTGCATCCACGTCTTGCATGTGCTCATTTGATTCATTAAGCACAAGTTCAGAGCTCTCTTCACTGCAAGGCTGCAGCCTATTTCACTGTGTAAGAAGCATACCAACCCTGCAGACCATGGTGGGAAAGCTGCAATGAATCCTGAGGCAGCAGAGCCCAGGTCTTATGAGTGACCCAGTTTGTGGCCAGTGACTTTCTTCCAGTATTCTTTTACAAGTAAACAAGATATGCATGGCAGAAGTTGGATCCATTTACCCTGAAACTGGGTCAAAAGACAGTTTTCTCTTTTAAGAAATGTTTAAAGGAGCCCTGCTCTACAGAAATGCAGTGTATTTTTCAGGGCATGGAGTGCCTTTTCTTGTCTTAAACAAACTAAGCTGGCTAGAGCAGCAATACTGGGATTATTTATTAGGTTGAACTGCCTGGTTGCAGAAAGAGTGCACTTTACATCCTGTGGAGTTTCTCAGGCAGAAAACAGACAAACTCGGAGCTATGATGCTTCTGTTTCTGTGACTTGGGTCACACTGCTCTTAAAAACATATTTCTAGTGCAGGATGGATCATGCATGAAGTAAAGTTTGTGCCTTCCTATTAAAGAGCATAAAAAAGGTCAGGCTGCATTCCCCTAACAACATACTAAAAGTTGCCACAAGCAGCTGAAAAAGGCTGATTTTGAAATTATTGGGGAATTCACAGCTAGTCCTATTAAAAATGACTCCAAGGCATGAACAAATAAGGAACTGCAAGCACATCTCTACCATAGCAGCTATAAGCAGATGGGAGAGAATTAATTACCACAAGAGCTAAGTGTAAGATAGGTCTTTGTTCCTGCAAAGGAACATCATATAGGTTACCAGGGCAAGATATGAAGGTTTCTGGAGTAACAAGAAGTGCACCCTTTCAATAGAATTAGGCTGTCTCAGAGCTTAAAATGGTATGTTGCCAAGGCTTATGGGTAATCAGCTGGAGAACACTGGTGAGTCTGCTTGCCTCAAATGTCTTAGCCTCTCTGGCTCACTGCACCTGAGAGTTTATCTCCCTTGGGAACTTATTATGCAGTAAATAAGGCTGTAAATTTATAGGGGACTCTGCACTTACTCCACTTGCAGACACTGTTAATGTGTCAGAAGAACCCTCTCTAAGAGTCTCCTTGCCCTTTTCAAACTCAAGTGGCACTGAGCACAGAGAATCTACATGGAGAATCAAGATGGGTGGCTGAATAGTTGCAAATGTTATAGCTTCCAAGATGTGTGGGCCTATGGAAAGCAAATGCTTAAGACGTACATTTTTAAAAGTAAATTAAATTAATTTTAAAAACAATCCATTATCAAAACCTAGCAGCTGGTTTTCTTGTGTTGTACTGAACAACAAATTTCACTCTGCCTTCCTGTGAGGACTTCAGCTGGCATTTTATGGACCATACCATAGCCTGGATAAGCCTTTGAAGCTTGCATTCCTTGCTCTTCTACAATGCAGTTGTTTTATTAAAGCACCAGCTTGCAAATGCATTATAGAATTCCATTTTCTCTGGTGAAAAAAAAAAACCCAAAGCTGCCGAAAAGCAGAGCAGCAGTAACAGTTTCAAACCCAAGAGTGTGCCTATCAGTTATGGCTGCAGAGAAAAAATCTGGAAAAGCAGAACAAACTTCACAAGAAGTGGAAAATTACCCACGAAAAGCCATCCTCAACATCCAATATTAATACACAAAAGCATCTTAAGATCCATTCTAAATTGCCCTTCACCACATTTAGATCCACAGCAGTGACAGCACCAAGAGCTGTTTTTTCTGTTGTGTCTGTTGCAAGTGCCCAAGTTGTGGAAGCAGAGCCAGGAACCTGGTTTGGGTTTCAGTTTGTTTTCTTCATTAACATCTGGGAAAGTGGAATTTTCCAGTCTGTTAATGAGTTAAGCTTTTCGAGAACACCAAAAAGAAACAGTAAACAGCAAAGCTGCACCATGTTAGCACTCCCCAGCCTACATAACTTTATGACCCTAATGCTGATACTTGACCTTAAATGAAAGGAATTTTCCCCAATATTTCAATATGCCCTGTCAGTCTGAAAGCAGAAAATGATAATTCTGCTCAGGGAAATAGGTATGCAGACATCTACATGAGTGGAATTATTTGAGGATAATTCAACTCCCCACATTGTTTGTAGCGTTTCTTAAAGCAGGATGTGAATATATTCAGCTGAAGGCTTTCCAATACAATTTGCAAGGAGTTATGAGAATTGGATGTGTTTTTCCTTTTATGATATACACTCCATCACTTCTCCAAAGCTATTGCCACTCTGTAATGAATATTTCTGATTATTTATAACAGAATGAGGGTCAGGGAGCACTAGAAATTGAACTCGGGCAGAGCACAGCTGCATCCCCAGATACGGTGCTAGCAGGCAAAGTCTGAGGTTTCTTTCCTGCTGTCGTTTGTGACCTCAGCCCTGACCCATCTGTAAATGTGAGAGGTAAATGTCTGCTCCGAGCACAGTCCAAGGGCTTAGACAGCCAAATACCAGGTAGCTGAAGGTGACTGAGTATGCCCAGCTGCTGCACATGCCTTAAACCATGATCCACAAACCTGGTGTCTGGAATTTGAGGAGTATTTCTCTCTCCCCCCACCAGAGAAGTGATGGAATTCACTTCACCATTATGTTGTTCTTCACACCTGTACTCACCCATCAATTATCAGCCAAAGTTCCAAATCGGTTAAAACAGGCATAACAAATTCTGTGAAGCCAGTGCCAGCAGGAGCTAACAACGACGCAGCTTGCAGTAAGGTATCACATAACAAATGACTGTATCCAGAGCGATGGGGGAGGAAGGGAGCTCTGTGTGTGCGTCCTCTGTGTGCGCATTTGCTGCAAGAGCACCTGCAAGAGGAAATGAAGTAGGAACTGGCTTGGGTTAGACTGGGAAAAGGGCTAAACCAAACCCCAGCAGAAGAGCTCTAAGGGAAACGCTGGTGCTCACACACATTTCTGTGCCTTCTTGCTTTGCAACCGATTACTCCTAACATCAGTAGGGACACACACAGGCTGAGAAAGCAAGAAAGGAGGAGAATTTGGTATCAAATAGCAGTAAAAAAGCAGGTGGCTGCAGGTCGATTTATAAGTGGTAGTCTCCAAGGGATTTTGTGTAAAAGGGAAGTGATCTACAGCTACCAAACCCTGATTGCCTTCACTCTGCTGCTTCATGACAAGCATCTCAACAGCTTTTTCCTAAAATGCTGAGAAGTTTTTGGATATCATATGGATCATGGAAAATATTCTAATGCCTATATGTTAACATACATTTCTCACTCCCTATTTTAGCTGACATTTCCCCCTCCTTTTCCAAAAGGGCTTTGACAAGTGAGGAGTGGCTAATAAAAGGAATTGCTGTGGCAGCTGTTAAGTGCCCGGGTACCCACACTCTGGCAGCTGGACTATTTTATCTGTTGTAGCACACACATAACCTATTCTACCAAATTCCACCTGAACAAAAGCCCTGCCCAGCCTGGAGACAAAGACAAAAACACTAGATGATATATTACCCTTTCAAAGTGTGTTTAAGGAGGGGAAGCCTAATTATTTCTTCACATTCATGAAGTCAGCAAAGTTTTTGTTTTGTTTTGTTTTTTCCTAGTATTAAATGGATTAATGCGAAGCTACCACTGCAATCACAACTGTAAAACAAACAAAAAGGTTCTTTTGCTCTAGTCTTGGCTCCTTTCTCTTCTTGCCCACCTCTGTAAGTACCAGCACACTAATTCTCCACCTGTGATTCTTTTTCTACAGTGACAATATTCAGAACATCACCTGCAGAGTTAGATAAAGGGTATCTGGGGTGCCCCACTCAACCAAGATATACCCCCCCCCCCCAGCCAAACAACTAAATAAATAAATCCTAAAGGAAAAGGAAAGCTACTTCCTCCTGTTCTCAAACATCTTTGAGCAAAATCTCTATTGGCAAAAAGGTTAAGTCAGACATAGTTTTATTTAAATCATTACAAGAAGTAGGTTTCTCTGTAGAGACACACAGCTGTCAGACACCGAACTTAGCTTTCCACAGTCCAGACAACGTATTTTAAGACTACAAGCTCTGAAACCAGTCATAAGATTTTCCAAAAACAGAGTAGTCAAATCACAAGACTGGAATTAGCTCTACAACAGAGAGCCAAACAAAAGCCACCTTGTAATGGCAGACTTGGTAAACGCCTCATGAGTAACCTATGAAACAACCCCCAGGAGGCTGCGGCTGGCTGCAAGCACACAACGCTGCAGCCACCCTTCAAGTCCACCCTGCAGCTCACGTTCAACTGCATGTTTACAATTTCTTTTTGTAATCCCTCCTCACACCTACATATTCAAGAGACCAGGATCTGCAGTGGTCCCAGCACCTTCCTGACTAGAGAATTTCTGCGTCTTTGGATTAGAAGCCTCTCAGCAAAGTGGGAACTGATGCAGAGCGCTGTCTGTCCAATGCACGGTGATGTTTCAGTAGCCTGTGCTGCTTGGACGTTCAGATGGTAAACAGCTCTGCATGGGCATTTAGATTTTAAATGATTTGGCTATTTCGAAATTAGTGGATGCATTCCCACATGTATGAAAAACATAATTAATGCTGTGAGCATAGCACGCAAGGCTCAGCTCGTGGGAGTCTTTAGAGATTTATGGCAGCTATCAGATCTCCTGAGTAACAAAGTATTAGGAACTAAATCCATAACACACCCGGTTTTGCCACCAGCACTTGCGGTGGGTTAAACGACACCTCACAGACAAAAGCAATTAGTGACTATGTTCAGAAATTGGTAACAGTATCTTGATACTGAGCTGAAGAAGCCAGGGGGTTCCATTTGAATATTTTTGATGTTCTGAATTTTAGTTAACAATAAATCTCTTCCTGCAGGAGTTCTGTGTCTATGTCTCTGTGAAAAGCATGTGTCAGAAGACCTTGGAAAAATAGTTAAGAGATTAATTTTACTTTTTTTTTTTGTCAACAAAAAGTCTCACCCAAGCTATTAAAACTGCACACTGAAAGGTCGGTAGTATTTTGGTTTCCATCTGCAAAAACCCAAATACAACAGACAAAAAGGCAACCTCACACTTCTAATGTTGCACCCAAGTCAAAAAACAACGAACAGCTTCTTTGTAAAAAGGTTCCTGCTTGCAGCGCTTTGCATCCTCTGATGCTGCTGTAGGAATCTATGAACCGGAAATGAGTTTTGGCTATCAGGCCATTCCTTGCAATGAGCTATGAGTGAATCAGAAAATGAGATGCAGGCCCTTGCTTCTGCGTGGATTACACAGGTCTATCTGCCCAGGCCTCCTCACAGTGCTGTCTTTAATGTCCAGATACACAAACACAGTCCGACAAGCTCTCAGGTTGTGGTAAACTGCACTTTGCAGACAGTGCAGAGCGATTTGATGTCTCTCAAGGTGGATAATAGCATGAATAATTCATTAAGCTCGTTCGAGTTAATGTTGTTGTACTCAAGGTTAAGTATTCCCCCATCTCCATGTAAGGAATTACCTGATTGCTTACCTTAAAAAGGAACTTTCTTTAGAAAGCCACTGTATAAATAATAGGATATGTCTGACCAGGGTAATTTGTAAACTAAT
This sequence comes from Ramphastos sulfuratus, assembly GCA_013399055.1. Taxonomy (NCBI): domain Eukaryota; kingdom Metazoa; phylum Chordata; class Aves; order Piciformes; family Ramphastidae; genus Ramphastos; species Ramphastos sulfuratus. The sequence continues at coordinate 111,707 of WBNM01040858.1, forward strand.
CCATCAAGGTACCGGCGAATAGCCAAATCCTGAACGAGATTACTGTAACAGCTGTGTTACAACTCTTTGTAACAAAGACACCCATTTAGTAAAAATATCCCTGCCCTGAGGCGCTTCACTCCTCACAGTACCTCTGACAACCATAAAGGTGCTTTCATTTATTAAGGGCTGTAATATAAACCAAAAACAAACCCAGGGGGCTACGTCCAAAGCGGTCATGAGCTTAGCAGAGATGAATGAAAGTGCCAGGAGCACAGGCACGGCTGCTCGGTCAAACTCGCAGAGCCTGTAGCACTCAGAATATGCTGGGACAAAGTCGGGGGGACCGCGGCTGTAACAGACACTGCTGTGGAAGGCAGCAGTGGCTGCCTGGAGGGAATCGAATCGACGGCAGGCAGCCAGCTATGGCCAGCTGCAGCTAAGGAAGGGGCTTCACTTTGTCCTCTATCAGCAAGTCCTTCTGTGTGGCAAGATCAAATCCTGCAGGAAACAACAAGCTGCTTTCTGACAAGTGCAGCCCTCTAGCTCTCTAACTAACAACTTGCTGATCAAACTCCAGCTGAACCCGGGAGGAGACAAGGAGCACATTGAACCACTCTGAAGGGACTTGGCATCTTCAAGACAGACATCCAGGCCTCTCCAAGTGATGGTACAGCGCAGACTGTTTGGGAGAAGACATCTCCAGAGGACATAAAGTCCCTCCAGCAGACACCAGTTAGTCCCCACTCTCGGATTCTTCAGAAGCTCCCAGTCTGGAGCACACACGAAGCCCAATTACCTGTTTCATTTCCTGCCAGCAACAGAGGCTTGTGGAGACACAGAGTGAAGTGGGTGATGAAGCTCCTGCCTCTCCTGCTGCCGGGTGAGGCTTTGCAGGCAAGGCTACACCACAGCACGCTCCATTTCAGAGCAGTGGTGCTGTCCCTAATCACACTGACAGGACAACATAACCTGATAGCACACCGAGTGCTTATCTAATATTGATGCACCAGGGGTGGCAAACAATTCTCAGAAACTCTCTCAGCTTTACTGCATTCCACCACTGCACTGTGAGGGGTGACTATAACTGATACCTACCTGGTCTCTACCATTGCACTGGTCCTGCCAAGTCAGCTGGCTTGCAGCTCTCTTACTTCTTGCTTCAGCAAATGATAACACATTACTAATTTGTCTGCAAATGACATTTACTGCATAAAGCAGAAAGCTACACCACAGAAAATGGTAATAGAATAGTTTGAACAAGCCTAAGTGCCAGCTACCAGGCACTGTTGGAGGTAAAACAAATTAGCCAGGTTTCAGTTGTGCTGATGAAATAACTGTCCATGCACTCGTGAAGTGATTCTGAACTCCAAAGAAAGCCTCACTCACCCTGTAGTCACATTAACAAAGAGTAAATCCCTTGTGGGGTACTGTAGAAAGACAGAAGGATTTCCTAACCTCAGCAAAGGCACAGGACACAAGTCTGGCTGCGGATTTCACAGCACCCACGGGGAAAAGCAAAGCGACAGAGCGATCTGCTGTTACAGGAGATAAAGAACAACAGGTTTGTGGCTTCTGAAGTAGCCATCAGAGCCAGGAACTCTTCCTTCTGAAGGGTTGTCTGCACGGGCTCTATTTTCCTCACCAAACTTGCATACAGCTGGAATGCTATACAGAGTTGGGAAGAATCTAACTGGAAATTACAGACACTAGTTTCAGAATTCCAGCAGGCAGACCTGAAAACAACAGCTTACAGGTGTTTCAAACTTGAACCGTAAGGTAACCAGCCCAGATTAATTGAAATCCTTCTGTATGTAGCTAACAGGCCAGACACTGCATGGACATGGAACCCACCCGGACAGACAACAGGTCTGTGCCTCTTGACTCCATTCAGAGAGCTCCCGCAGGCTTCCATAGAACTAAAAGCATTTTCTCATACGTAAATACCATGGATCTATCTGAGATTTCTACAGCATTTCAGGACAGTTTAATTAAGACTTCAATTGCAAGTATAAGGAGAGAGAGTACAGCACCCTGTGCTTGTCTCTGGGAGCAGCCTGGAGAAAATGGTAGAGTCATGGCACAAGGCAGAGGGAACCTGCATGCTCCAACCAAACTCCAGCAAAAGCAAACAGCCAATTAAGATTTGTAGAACAAGAATGGCCAAGAGTGGCTGTGGGCCCCTGACAAGCCATACGGTTCTCAATTCCAGCTTCTATTGTCACCTTCACTACTCAGATTGCACAGGACCTGAGCTCATCATGCTGGCAGTAGTGCTGTGCCTGGTTCGCATTTGCAGCTGGACACCAAGTCCAGTCAACCACTGCTGTCTCTTGCCAGAACCCAGAAAAACATTCTCCATGGCTGTCACTCCAGAAATGCTCCTACCCACTCTGGATGAGGGGGCTTGGTGCTTTCTTTATGTTTTCTGGGGCGTGGCGGTGATTGGTTTTTTTGTTTGTTTGGTTTTGTCTGAATTTTCATAAAATACATCTTTTCCACCTATAAATCCTACACCTGTAGCTTTTTCTTAGAATGATTTTGGTCTCAGACATCAGTGACAGCTACAGAGGAATCAGGATGTTGATGAAGGCAGAGATGTCATAGCTGGATTAATGTTTCAGAATAATGAGAATGAGAGATGTCAAACAACAGATTGGCAACATGAAAAATGTCAGCACAGCTCTGAAAGACACATGTGAAGAATGATTTCTTCATCCTTTTCTATTGGTAGGACTGTTCTTAGCTTTTCCTTATGTTCTGCTTCTGGAACTGCGTGTTTAATCTTAGTTCAAATCTCCACCTCTTCCATATTTCACTTGAAAATGTAGTTACAGAGTGCAGACTGGCACAATGGTGAGGCATTTGTTAATGAATTTCTTAATATTTGCTTCTAAAACAAAACGTCCCCTAAAAAAAAAACNGTGACACCATTTTCACTCTTTCAAAACTCATTTATCAGACATCAACTTAGCATTATCATTTTTAAAATGGTATTTTATTAATGGTTCCTAAACCCAAATGAAAACATACTGAACTATTTTTAACTTCCTGAGCAGAGCCAGTGTTTTTTTCTTCTTATTTGAGACAGCATGGGAAAAAAATCTGACACAGCACCAAGGACAAGCCAGCAGCACTATTTTTTCTCACCTGCCTCATCTGGAAAATGAGATCTTGTTTGAAGTTATCATTCACAGTGATGAATACATTCTGAGAGGCCACGTATGTGCCCATGGAGCAGAAAGGCAGGCGAGCGGCTGCTGTGGCTCCCAGCACCAGCCCTGGCGTCTCTGTGCCTTCCTCCCAGAGACACGGCCAAAGGGGCACCTCCAGTGCAGTGAAGCCACAGCACCCAGCTCCCTGGAAAGGGGAAGGCTGTCTTGAACCCTTCCTTAACATCTCTCCTCGCACATACAGATCAGTCTTGAAGGCCGTGGGCTCAGCGAAGCTCTCAGAGATGCTGACAGGATCTCAGCCTCCCTGGTCCTGCACTCCCATTTATTTTCTGGAAAAAGTAATGATTTTGTGCTCTCTTGCCTAATCCTGCTGCAAACCATTTCATTGGCACATTAGGCAGGACTCATGAATATTTCTAACATGACAGGCCCACAGGTTCTTTCCTTGCTGCTGTTGAGCTATCTGGAAGGCCTGCCCAGCCCTGCCATGTGTGCAGATGCTGCTCTTCCCTCAGCACGTGTAGCTGTTTGTCAGCTTGCTTAGCCGCCCTGTTGCTATCTCACTTCCAGGTGCAACAGCCATCAGACAACCTGTACACTTCTGCCATTTGAAATGTGGAATGGAAGCATCCCACTTTTGTCAATACCTATCATTTCCACAAACAAATTAATATGTTTCTTTAATGGAGACTATTCCCCATATTTAATACCCACCCCGAAGGTCACGCAGACAGCTTTTAAATTCCCAGGTCTCACAAGACCAATAGTTTTTCAGCTAGCTTCATAATGAAAGTACTTGGTCTACATCCCTTTAATACCCTCCCTCATTTGGCTTATTAGTGCCTCCCAACCTTTACAGAACACCTAACCCCCCTCGGATTCACATTTCCTGAAAAGCATTTGGTGTTCTCAGAGAAAAGAAACTGAACCTGCAGAGAAGCAGACAGAACAGATCACTTCCACCTCCTCCACAGAGACACATCTATGGTAACTATGCACTGACTGCATAGTAATGCCTCCACATGCACAAAGGAACCCTCTGCAGTGATGATGTGTTATTCATAAGCACATCATTTATAATATTCTGCTAAGATACTGAGAAAGTTTCTCACATTGAGGGTCTCTAATCTCAGTCTCTCTTCCCTTCTCTCCTAATGTCATGGATCTCACAGAAGCAGAGGCAGCATCTTGGGAAATCGTCTTTCTCCATGGACATTCGTGCTGTTTTTTCAGTCAGACAGCCTGTATTTGCCCAGAGCAGCAGAGGCCTGAGGTTGTGCTTGTGCTGGTAGTGGAGCAAGCCAGCTCAGGAGGAGCAGCTGGGCTATGGGCTGTATGGCCCAAGCATGAGCACTGCTCAGTGCTGGCAGAGTGCAGGCACTATGAAACGCTTTGCAAGTCTTGAGAGAAGCTGCAGTGCTGGAAAATACTTAGTTCTCAAGCCAGCTCTACCACTACGTGTTTCTTAAAATATATATACATAAATGTCTGTAGAAAACAGATTTTAGTTTAATCTATTAAGTTTAAATTTTAATTTATGAAACATTCTACAGAGATTGAGAAAATATTTTATCTTACTAAGGCAAAACAAGTGGAATAAAGGTCAGTTAAAAGAGATGAAAAGCTTTTGGTTTTCTTATCTTTAATCCATCTGCTGTTCTCTGGCAGACAAATATATTTAATCAAAGATAATGATACTATTAAAGTTTGTTACAGGGAGAAATGAAACTCAGTAGCTCCGCTCTGAAATGTCCTACATGGGACTGGTAAGGCAGCTACCAAGGTGACAAATTACTGGTATCAGGGAAAAAGCTTTTTTAAAAGTTCTTGAAAGCCAATGTTTAAATGTTAACCTGACATTTTCTTCCTCGTTTTGTTCCTGGTATCATTAGAGAGTTGCCACATTCTTAACGATTGCCTGTTTAAAACAAACTTCCTTTTTGTGGCTTCTCACTTGTCCCCTTGTGGCATTTCCACTGAGAGGTGTGGCTAAGCCATGAGCGCCTCCTGTAGAAGTCCCCTGGACACACCACATGCAGGGGGCTCGCAAGATTCATCTTCAACAGAAGCTTCCTATTTTTTTTCACCAGCTGCTGAACTTGGGTGTCTTGTGCTGAGGCACAGCACTGCATGAGCAGGTTGGCAGAGGAGAAAGAGAAGGAGGCATGATGTATAATGGATGTTTACAATCTACTTCTTTTCAGCTCCTCTGTCGTGCAAGCAGTGCAGTCTCTAGTGAAACAAGCATATCCTACAAGTGAAGCACTGAGATGACATCTATTATTCACCAGCCTCTCCTGCAGGTTTTCAGTATTTTTATCACATCTTTCACTGTTGCAATGCTTGATTATTTTAGGACTAGACTTGAAAATGGCACGGATCAGATTTTTGTCTTGCATTTTTAAATACACCAGAAAGGGGAATTCCTTCATATGAAGTTATTTATATAGTGGTGAAGCTGTGACTTGACAGCACGATCAAACCCCAAGGGGCTATGGATCATGCCCTGTCAACCTCACAGAGGAAAAGCAATCTTAATTCTGCCTAACTCCATGCAGAAATCTCTCATTAATTCTTACAGGGAGAACACCCAAACAGCTGGCTCCTTCCCTTCTTTGAAAGGAGGACTGCAAAACTATCTGCTCCTGAGGTGCCTAAATTTTTTGTCATCAGTGTGTGGACAGAGATGCCAGTACTGCATCTGGGACAGAGCCCCCAGTCCTCCTGGATGAGCAGCCTCATTCACCAGGGAGACAAAAGGGATTCCAGCTCTCAGCCTTTCCTGAAAACACGCAGGGCTACTTTGAGCCTGCCTCGCCAGGGTATCTGAACTAAAAATGATAGAGGGTAAGGAGTCCTGTAAAAACTAGGAGCTCTGCAACACAAGTGCCTCAAATGTTTTGCCACAGAAACTAATAGCTTGCTGAAAATTCTCTGCATGACTTCTCCCCCCCCCCCCCAATTAAAACGAATGGAAATTACGATGAGAATAACCAAAAGAAAAGATCACCCAGTTCTGAGAAGTGAATCCTCAGACGGGTGATTTGATTTACAAAAGACTGCTGGAAACCATCACAGACCTAGAACAGTTGTCACAGAGTTGCTAACATTTGGGCTCATTAACACTATCTGCTATAAGAAAAGAAAGGAAAGCATTTAGCATGGTCCCAATCTTTCTTCTTTGCTGGCTATTAAGGCAGGAGGATACTCCACTGAGCCTAACCAGATTTACTGTGACGCACAGTGCCAGTCTATGAATAGAAATTGAATGTGCTCAGATACTGAGCTGCAATGACAGCTTGAAGTTCAGCAGATTTTTTTTTTTGGTGGGTATTTTAACAGTTCTTGCACAAAGGAACAAAAAATAAAATCATAAATAATAGAATGGTTTCAGTTAGAAGGGACCTTTACAGATCATTTAGTTCCAAAACCCCAGCCAAGAGCAGGGACGCCTTCCACTAAGCCAGGCTACTCAAAGCCTGATCCAGCCTGGCATGAAACGCTTCCAGGGATGGGGCACCCACAACTTCCCTGGGCAGCCTGTTTCAGTGCCTCAGCACCCTCACGATACAAGCAGGCATGGGACAACTTGTTTTTAGAACAGGAACTTCTGCCTATCCTCTTCAGCAGAAACTATTGCGAAGTACTGAAATCTCCAGGGACTTGTTGCCAGAACTGAAAAATAAACAACGTATCAGTTTCAGGAAATACCCAGTTAAAATTCCACTAATTAGTGAGGAAAGGACGTTGTTGGGCAGTTAATTCCAAGGATCACCAAAACGAGCAGATGCTGCAAGTTGATACCATCTGGGACACGTTGGCTGCAGCCCCTGCTGCCACCCAGTTCCCATAGCCACTTCAGACATGGCAGCTCCATGGCACTGCCTCACTCCTGCCTCTTCTCCGGTGGCACAAAGCCAAACCTCAGTGCAAACTCCATGTAGGCCCTACACAGTGTCAGGTACCTTTCTGAATACTTACTCTCTCTGTGACACAGAACACTGTAATTATACTTCCCTAGCAGTTGGATAAGAGTTTCTGCAACACTGTTTTCCTATTTGTATACAGAAAATTGGTCACAATTCTACCATTAAAAACAGTTCAATTATAAATTCCTAGCAAATAAAATTTTCCTGGCTAAACAGATAGAAAGTGGCATTAAGATTCAGCATAACAGAGGTTGTTTACAGAACTCACTTCACAAAGGTGCCAGGGAACTGGGATCCCAGGCACCTGCAAGGTGCATCGACAAGGAAACTGCTGCCTTTTTTCAGCGTTCTTTCAATCTGAATCTCAACGCGATGACGGTTTTCAGTGAAATTCAGTGACTACAACTAATGTCACTGCCCATTGGTATTTACCTCTCTTTAGGGCTGTTTATACTAAGAAAATTAAGCCTCGGAAAAGAAGCTTGAAAAGGTGCCTCCGGTGTTTGTTCTGATAGATACTATCTCTGGACAAAGCTTTGCTTATCTCCAGGTCTTCTCTGCTCTTCTGATTGCAATCTCATTTCACTTGTCCTTGGGATCTCATGCCTGCTATGACCTCCAGCTTGTTAAATATTCAGCAGAAAGTTTATGGACTTTCCCATAACCTTGATTAAAAGCCTATGGGGAACCTGAACACTGAAGAAAAAGCCTTTATTTGAGAAGAAGCTCAAGCACTCTGTGCCGACTTCTCTTTCACTAATAGTATTTATAATCAGCAGTAACTGGCACAGCCTTGAGGCCAGAGGGAAAAATGATGAGTCCAACTCACCTGTTTAATAATTATTGTACCATCATGCCAAAGTGGGACTCTGTACTGGAGCTTCATTTAACTAAGTGGAATATGTGGGAGCAATGCTGAGGGGAGTGGAAGGACACACTCTGGTAAATGAGTCTTTCAAAGAAAACAGAGAAATAGTCTCCACAGCAGTACACGACCTCATCCCTTTGACCCCTTGGAGAAGAGCCCCATCTCTGTTTGGAAGATGTGAGTTTCTGCAGCTTTGGGTAACTCCATGCCTATTCCAAAGGCCTGCTGCAGCCCCACTCTCTCTGGCACTCCAGGCCACTGTCCAGGCTGGTGGCTTACCAGTGCCTTCGATGTGTTTCTACACCTCACCTGCAGGCACTCTGGGCCAACCACTTCATTTCTGCAGGCAAGCTTTAAAGGAAGACAGACAGATACCCAGACTGGGGTTTTTCAGTACTTTCTGTTAGAACAATTAAAATACTTGGCCAGATGCAAAGAAGCTCAACGTACCCAAGGAAGTGCCTGAGCTTCCCCACTACTGTTGAGCATCTCTAGGCACTGGTGAGAGGTTTCAGATAGCACAGAGACACCCACACCCTCTGGGCAATGCAGTTTGTCGCTGTTTCTATTCCTACTCTCAGTCTTTTGTTCCCCCTTCAACAAGGGACAGAGATCTTTTCTCTTGTAATTGTCGGGTGATTAAAGACCCATCAGGTAATTTTGTGCTTAACTATTATATCCTTCCTGCTTTAGGCTTCAAAATAATTTGTTCTGAGTGATAGCCTCATTTCTGATCAAGACTCACTCACTAAATGGAAGATGTCAAATTTTATTGTGCCTTTACAACTGTATCAGTACGAGATGCAGTAATCTCTTCATCGGAGTTTGGAAATTATCTCGGTATGGGAGGAAAAGACAGCATCAACGGCAAGCAGTGTCAGAGATGAAAACTGCTTGAGCTGCTGCAGGAGATCCTGTACCCTCAGACAAGTCTCAACCACACATCAAGAGATTTGCCACGTGATGCTAAGGTGGGTTCATGAAGACAGACTACATTGTGACATCTGCAGTGGAACACAAGGTCAGAGCAGCCCTTGATTAACAAGGCTGAATAATAATTTAGATAGAACATAATGCTAGACATTTTTGGTCATAAAAGTATTTCACAGCTATTAATCACTGCTTTATTGTGAGGCAAGGGAACAGGTTGCCCAGAGAGGTTGTGGCTGCTCCCTCCCTGGAGGGGTTCAAGGCCAGGTTGGACAAGGCCTTGAGTGACCTGTACTAGTGGGAGGTGTCCCTGCCTATGGCAGGGGGTTGGAACTAGATGATCTTTGAGGTCCCTTCCAACCTTACCATTCTATGATTCTATTCTATGATTATATAATTAAAGAAGGATTAAAAATAGAATAACAGGAGGATGAGCACAACACAAATTGTAACTCTGGCCCAAGGCTAAAGAGAAATAAGAACTATGATAAGCCTGGGGAAATGCTGCCTCTTCACCCTATTTGATTACCACAGACCCCAATTTTGCAGGGAGTTTCCTGCAAGAACTCCCTAACAGAACCACAGACACATCTTGTCTGTCAGGCTGTGCTGCCATCCAACCAGATCTGGACAGGCTGAGAGCTGGGTGAAGGCAAACCCTATGAAGTTCAATATGGACAAGTGCAGTGTTCTCCATCTGGGGAGGAATAACAGCCGGCACCAGTACAGGTTGGGGCTGTGCTGCTGGAAAGCAGCTCCGTGGAGAAAGATCTTGGAGTGCTGGTGGGCAGCAAGTTCTGCATGGGCCATCAATGTGCTCTTCTGGGCAAGAGAGCAAATGGCATCCTGGGGTGTATCAAGAAGAGTATGGCCAGCAAGGCTAGGGAGGATCTTCTCCCCCTCTGCTCTGTCCTGGTGAGACCACACCTGGAATACTGTGTCCAGTTTTGGGCTCTCCAGTTCAAGAGGGACAGGGACCTGCTGGAAAGAGTCCAGTGGAGAGCTACGAGGACAACTGGGGGACTTGAGCATCTCCCCTACAAAGAGAGACTGAGAAATCTGGGGCTGTTTGGTCTGGTAAGAGAAGACTGAGAGTAGCAATGTGTACAAATACCTGAGGGGTGGATGTTGAGTGGCTGGGGCCAAGCTCTTTTCACTAGTCAGCAGCAATAAGGCAAGGAGCAACAGCTATGAATGGGAACAGAGAAGGATTCACCTCAACACGAGAAGAAACTTCTTTACAGTGGGGGTGACAGAGCACTGGAGCTGGCTGCCCAGAGAGGCTGTGGATTCTCCTTCTCTGGAGACATTCAAAACCTGCCTGGATGTGTTCCTGTGCCAACTACCCTGGGTGATGCTGCTATGACAGGGGGGTTGGACTTGATCTCTGGAGGTCACTGCCAACCTCTAAAGTTCTGTGATTCTGTGACTCATCAGTCCAGTCATTACCCTGGAACCCAAGGGACTCTGAAGCTGTATTGTATACAACTGCAGAGATGTACACAGATTCTAAACCACAGCCACACCAACACAGCATCACCACCACTAAACCACAGCCACACCAACACAGCATCACCAACACACCAACACAGCATCACCACCACTAAACCACAGCCACACCAACACAGTATCACCACCACACCAACACAGCATCACCACCACTAAACCACAGCCACACCAACACAGCATCACCACCACTAAACCACAGCCACACCAACAAAGCATCACCACCACTAAACCACAGCCACACCAACACAGCATCACCACCACTAAACCACAGCCACACCAACACAGCATCACTGCCACTAAACCACAGTCACAGCATCACCTTCTGAGGTTGCACACCACACGTTGCAGTGGTTGGGATCCTTTGAATAAAATGCAACCCACTTGAGAGGCTTAAGCAGCTATATTCTTTTTAAAGTACTCTTTAATTAATGTTGTCTAGAGCACTAATTATGAAAGCTTGTGCAGCCTAAAGCCTGAAAGCACTTAGGCACCTACTTAACTCTGCTCATTTAGGGTAGCCACACTGAATTGACTGGAAGTGCTCAGCGTGTAACTGAACTAAGACTGCACATCGGCTGTGGCAGGGGAAAGCTGAGCCCTGAGCACAGCTCTGCACACTTATATCCACGTTGGACTTCTGCTTTTTGCTATTTCCAGTTACAAGGCTGTATTCCATGGGCATATTTGCCTTTGCCCAGCACAGTATGGAACTGCTCCCTGACAGGCTCTTTGAAAGAGTGTTGAATTCAGCAAAACCGAGCCGCGAGTCAGTGTGATGGGAGATGCATGTGTCTGTGTGGCCACCTGCTTAGATGCACTCGGCATTTGTCCACATTATGAAGGCAGAGGAATATGCAGAGGTGTGCATATACACAAGCAGATCTCCCACACAGTGAAAAAAGTCTGAGTTAGAGAATTAAAAGCCAAATTATCTACTGCCAGTGGAAGACTCCTAAATCTCTTAAAAAACAGAATACTGACATTTCTAGCTCATTTATTTTAACATTATAAACATTTAAAACCAGATTTCTGTTTAATTAACAGTTGGAAACAGAGAAAAGTTTTAAAAGGCTAAGCAGGCTTCTCATTTCTAAGCAGCCATTCAACCTTTGTTTACTTTCTGCTTCACTTTTGCTATAAACATTACAATGCCATTGGGCAGTTCAGATATGAGCGTGCTCTGAAGCTGAGACTAAGAGGTGTTAAAGAAATCTCACTACAATTGCTGCTCTTTTTTATAAAAGAATTTTCCTAAATTTCCGTGCTTTATTTAAAAGAAGAGCCTCTGACTGAAGAAACAAAGCAGGTCACCACATGCCTCAATTATATGAGCTCCATGTTCCAGCCTCCCGTTCTCATCAATCCTTTCCAGCCTTTGGCCTGGTTGTACCACCTATGGTGCACATGTGCTGGCTGCTCAGCCAGTTGGCAAAGATCAAGCACATTGCCTTGTCTCAGCTGCTGGCAGGTCCAATAGTGCCTTTGGAGGCAGTGCTTGGCCAAGTGGGCACAAAGGTCCCCTTTGCAGACTTGTTAGAAATATGTAGCTAAATTCCATCATCGTATGCCAGAGACCCATTCTGCTGCCCAGCAAAGCTAGCTTGTCTGTGCATTATCCCAAAGATCACTCACTGACAACTGTGCTAGTGCCAGCTGCAGCCTTGAAATACCTCCACTGTGCTCCCCAGCTCTTTGTTAGAACCAAGGGAGTCCTGAGGAACAAGGGGAACACTGCTCTTCATTCAGACTAGTCTTTAATAAGGTGCAGTAATTGCAGTCTCTAGCAAAGATTTAAAATAAAAAATGAGAAACTTCTCTGGACCATTCTGTCCATCCTATGACTAAACAAAATGTTCTGCAGCAAAATCAGATTTGACCCAAAGATCAAGTGAACATCATGCTGCATACGAAAAAGACAAAGCCTGTGTAAGAAGCCTGATTTCATTGTCCTCTCCTCTGCAGGTCTGGCTTTGAAACCTTGGCAGACTCTGTGTAAGTTAAGGGCACACCGATACTAATCACGTAACTTAGGTTTAGTACAGAACCTCTGTAAATCCCTCCATCTTTGTGACATGAATGAAAACCCAACCCAAACAACGTCAGGATGTCATCAAGTAGCATTTTTTTGCACTTAAAAGCACACTGGAAGAAGGACACTGACTGAGCAGAGGATTCAGCTGCAGCTAACTCACAGAACTGTGGCGTTAACTGCAGGAGAGCACAGCACACAGGCATGGCTGTGCAGGCTGATACCTTCCCCTTCTCCCGCACCACATCACCTATGCCTCCAACGAGACTGCAAGGCAAGGGATGTTTTGAACGTGCTTACAGACTGAAGCTAGGGCAAAACAACCGTGGTGCAGAAAGGTACACACGGATCCGAACAGTCCCCATAACAAGGAACACTTCTGCTGCAGCTCTGGCCTTAATCACAGAGGGTTCTCACTGCCAGGAGACCCTGCGACCCAGACCTCAGCAGGATGGGAACCAGCAAGTAACACAGCTCCAGCAGGATGGGAACCAGCCAGTAACACAGCTCTGTACACTCTACGCTGTACATGCCGTGCAGTGTTGAGAGCATCTAGGCTTTGTCACACAGGTTTGGGGGACTGCTAGGGAAAGAAGCCACTGTCAACAGCTGGTGTCAGACATCACCGTGCTGGGTGTGTCATACAAACCTATAGAGGCAGATCACCTCTCTTCACTCTCTGTGCAGAGACATCAGAAAGCAGCTGCTGCAAGGTGAAAGAACAGACTTTGAACTTCAATACCCAGCTGCACTAAATACGTGCAACTCTGGAACAGAGTAAGCATTGTGAAGCACATTGGTCCTCCTGCCACATGATGCGCAAGGATCAGCATTTCAGCCCCCAGGTCAAGCACACACTTTTCATAGCTTTACCATGCACTCATGACCAAGCCATGGTGTTTCTCAATGTATAGAGTAATCCAAGATAACTATAAGAAAAAAATATTCCATTGTATGAAGAGAACATGTGGTTGTTCCCAGGGCTGCTACAGTATATTCATTAACTCATCCCACGCACTCTGGTTTTCTGTAACAAAAGAGTCATCAGTAAATATCTGATGACACAAGAACTTGTGCTGCTGCTACCATAGCATCAACACAAGGTCTTTCCACATTTTTAACAGCAAGTCCTTGAAAAACTAACTGGTGTGAACCTGATAACAAGGACAATCCATAAAATCTTATCTTGATCTTGCAGTCCTATCTACAGCCTGGATTGCTTGCTCAGTGTTACTGACCAAAGGATGCTATTTCAGCACTAATGTGCACTGGCAAACTACAGAGAAAATTCGTTTATGAGGGCATCTGAACTTGATGGGCCTTTAGAAGCAGCCTGTATGGAGCAGTACAACAAGCGGGATGATCTAGAAAAGTTAAACTTCACAGTAGCCCCATGTAGATGTGGCCAAACCATACTAGGGAGAGCCCAGAAGAATCTGTAGGGTAAATATCTTTGTTTGAGCAGCAAACACGATTTAGTATGCTGATATGGCTGGAGCTCACAAGACAAGCACAGCTCTGCAGACCCTATCAAACACAAATCTCCTTCTTCCTGATACAACACAATCAGCTACACTCAATTTCATGCATGGATTCAGTTGATGGCTGGAAATACAAATCTGGAGTCTCTGTTCAGTCCAAGCTTTTCTATGTTCGTGCCATCTTTTGAGTTACTCCCCAAGTGGGGTGGGATGGAAGACTGAAATTAACAAAAAAAAAAAAAGCTTTTGATCCAACTGCAGATACATGTAGAGAGCACCCATGGGGCCCTGAGAGCAGGAAATCAGGCACGCCCTCTGTCCCTCAGCCCATGACCTCTAGGCTGAGAGGTGTAGTTAACTTACCAGTCTGCCTTATAGAGCTCCTATGAACAACATCTTTCACTGCTTGGGTGGGCGTGGACACTTCTTTTCCAGTCACAGTTCACACGCACATCCTGTATGTTCCATGGTCCTAAATCCCAGGCTAGAAAGAGAAAACTCTTTTGGAGTTTTGCAGCAGACTGCTGCTACAACAAAGATGTGACCAGGTCCAGGCAGCTACAGAGGTGGATGCCGAGAATCACAGTGCAGGTCCGCAGAGCCCTGCAAAGCCGGAGCTGCCTTCAGTCACACAGCCACCGCGGGACAGTGCAGGCATGCAGTTGGACAGGACTGCAAACGCGTTCCAAACAATGGTGCTCTGCTTGGAGCAGCAGCAGCTGATCCTCTGGGCTGCGTGAAAGGCACTGCTGGTGCTATTCAAGGACCACTGAGCTTTGTCTCGTCTCACACAAAAACGATGCACATTTGCAGTCCATTTCTGTAGCTGCTTTACAAAGTGCAATAGTGGCCAGGGAGAATACAGATGTGACATTAGCATCTGATCTACAGTGCTTCCTAAAACCTCCTCATCTTGCTGCAGGAGCTCTCATGCACGCTGAGCACCATCCTCATGAGGTAATTACACATTATAAAGCAGCACAGGATAAAGCCAGACATAGCATTCAGCTTTCTGAACACATACAAGTTTCAATGTTAAAATGAGAATGTAATATACTTCAAAACAATTTTTACTGATCAACTGTGCTGGATTTACATCTAGCAGTAGTTTGTTTTTCAGGTGACTTGAAAATACCTGTCTCTGTAGCACTCAGTGACTTGCAGAGTCTCAGTGTAAATGCTTATTTGAAACTTAGACTAATATTTTTTGATTTTCTGAGTCCCAGAGCACAGATTTTTTGGACACGTGCCTACAGGACCCTGCATGGTACCATGTCTGTAAGTGATGTGCCCTGCATCGCCAGCATGGTTGATACATTTTCAGGTAAGAGCTCAGGTCTCTCTGACAGCAAGCAGTAGGCTCAGTGTGTTTGGTGAAAAGTATGTTGCAGCCTGATCATTTGGATGCTGACATAACCAAGCTGATGAAAGAGCAGAGAAGCTGCACTGTCTGAGCAAACTGCTCTGCCCGTAGTTTCACAGCTCTTTTATGTTCTCAGTCAGTCATCTGCCTGCTCTGTCTAACCAGGGCAGCTTATCTTTTTTTCCCAGACAAACCCAGCACAATCAATGCCGCCTTATTGTTACATGTTACAGAGCTTGCACATGACACCAGAATTATTTTCACACCAATTGCACCAGCTCTTCCAGATGAAGATTCTCAACAGTAATGTACAAATGCATTTTACAATAGAGACTTCTTCTGACACGAGCAGAAGTTAAATAAACTCCTGACACAATGGGAATGAAAATACAAGCTCCAAAAAGGACTCCAGACAAAGTCTGCTTATAAACCCTGAAAGAAAAGTGGCATCCCCCTTCTCAGGTGAAGCTCTCCTCTGGGAATAGGACTTTGTTGCAATAGAACCACAAATGTGGGGTTTATCCTAGTGTTTTACAGTCAGGTCTGCTAAACACAGTGCTGTGCTGCCACACTGTCAGCCTCACACACCTATCCTCTCAGACTGGGTTTGCTGCTGTTTTTCTGTCTTCGGTACCTGAAATGATTCCTTACCTTACCAAGACAGTGAACATCCAAAGGTACAACCTGAGTGTGCGGATGGTTTGTGCAGCCCTCACTGAGAGTTAGGCAGAGATTTGAGGAGGTCAAGTTGTGCCAGGTTTTCCCAGTCATACCAGTAACCTAGCGAATGCCATTGCCTTTATTTGCCAAATGCAATCAAACCTTCCCCACAGAACATGCAGACAGATCACTTCTTTTGTGCAGCCCATCTCATGTCATTGGTTACCAGTGCAGTTACCAATGCAGTTTTGACATTCCAGGAAGAACTCAGGCAGATGCTAAGTAGGAAAGAGGTGAGGTTAGGAAAAAGGATTGTTTCGGTGCGGACTCATAACAGAAGCTCAGACAAAGTGTGCAACATTGAAGTATGCTCCAGAATGACCACTGATACTTGAGTAAAAAACCTGTTTGTCTTCCATGGTATTTCTGTTGAGAATAAAACTATATTCTTTTTTTCTTTTCCTCTCTTTGTTGCTATGGACATCTGAATAAAGACAGCATATTTTTACTGGAGCTGTCTTCTGCTCTTCTGGGGGGAAAAAGTGGCCACCTGCATTAAAGTATGAGTCCCTGCAAGGAGTCAGACCTGCAACAAAGACAGTGACTAGGATCACATACATGTGGCACAAAGACCTGAGAAAATCTTGCCTCCATACAGATATTTTAGCAATGGAAGACAAACAAGTCCCAGATACATATACACTGACACCAGATGCTGAAAAGCTCTGTATGCTGTATTTTGAAGGCATCATAGGGTTTTCCCCCTTTTTGCTCTTTCAAAGAAAATCTCTTCCTTTACAGCAGCTTAGGTTGCAGGAGAAATGCTGACTTTAACCTCAAGATCTCTGTTCTTGCTGGTTTGTGCCATAAGCTTATTATTTAAAAGCAATTCTTTGTATTTAACATCTCACCTCAGCATGCAATGGTTGTGGATTAGAATGCATTTGCTAGAGGGCAAAGGATAGAGTGACTGAGAATTAGAAATGTTGGATGCCTGCCTGGGTCACAGTTTCACTTCCAGTTTCTGGAGCAGAAAACTCTTCCTGTGACCCCCCCCAAGTCTAATCTATGTGCTTATTTCAGCATTGCCAAAGACTGCTCAGTACAGGCCATTAGATCCAGTGTCTCTCTGCCACTGTAAATAGTAAGATACAGTTCAAGTATTTGCTTGGAGTATCATCAATTTTTAAAGCACAAATGCAAGATCGTACTTTATACATAGCACTGTAGATACAGTACTGTACTATTTATTCTGGAGCTTCAGCAGTGTTGCAGGTGAGAAACTATCTTCTTGCCTTCCAGTGCAGGCAGCTGTCTGGATCTAGTTTCTAAATTCATAGCTGGGACCATCTGTAACTCGGCTTGCTAATCACTGCCCTAAAAACCCAACACTATTTCTGACACAGAGTCTATACTAACTAAATAACCCAGTAAACTACTTAGGTAGTGCCAGTTCCAGCTGAGTAACACAGTAACCTGTGTCCGCCCGTCAGGGGCAATCGTGGGCACTGCCTGCAGTGCTGCCCAGCGCGCAAAGCACGGGGGCAGGGCACACAGCCCCGCTGTGCTGTGCTCCTGGTACATCCGCTGGGAAATGGGGCAATGACAGCAAGGTCAGCTTGGGAAAAAAACCTGAGAGTATCTGCTAGCGAGAGCATTAAAGCAGCTCTGTTAGTCGGTGTCAGCAGTTCTTGGGGAGGTTCTCAGGGAAGGGCAGGCGATGGCAGTGTGGCTGGCAGCAGTACCCACGGTACAATGCCGCAGAGCACTCTGCCCTCAGAAGCATGGCAACTGTATCACAGACTTCAACATTTCTGTTCCCATGGTCATCGAACAAGATCGAAACACCCCCCTTCTTCACAGTCCTTCACAGACTTGTTTACCTTCTGTCTCGATGAAAATTAGCAACTACAGCTTGTTTTAAACAAATTCTTATATTTTTACTGGATCAAGCCCTCCTCTATTGCTGTCAAAGAGTTGTGCATCACAGCTGTTTTTAACAAATTCCTGGTTTTACTCCCTGACTTTTGACTGTCATTATGTATATGAGTGTCTTCTGCCTGCAAAGCACGTTTTAACAAGAACTATTAATGTCCCTCTACATATACCATCTTTTCTCCTTATTCTGCAAGAAGAGGTGTTGTACAAACAAGAAAACATCTGCTTACTTGGATTTTAATTGCTTCTGAACTCATTAGATTAGAAATACAAAGTTGATAGCAGAGGTTAATGATGGATGTACAAAGCAGAACTGCATTTCTCTGTAAGTATGTTTCTAAGGGAAAACAAATCCTCAAACTCAGTATTTATTAAAAACAAAGAAAATAATTGTGAGGGGTTTTTACTGAGAGATCTTTAGTGGCTACCTTAATATCTTCAGGTCTGTAAACCTTGCAAGGATTCGCTCCTCACCCAGAGCCCAGAGTAAGGTCCTTCTTTCCCTGCTCCCTGGTACCTTGCCTGTCCTGGGCTTTGTGGTAGCACTGTCTGTCAGAGAGCTTAGTTTCGATGCCTGTGCATTGAACTATGACAAAGTGGACAGTGGTCACAGTGGTGTCCCTGCCAGTTGCAACCATGCCATGTGAATGCTTCTTTCCTCCCTTTGCTTTCAGCTGCCGGGGCTCTCTGGCTGCCAGCCGCCTGTCACAGCATGGGTTCTGCTAGAAACAAACACTCCTGGAAATGCTCCTTAAAGGCCCCTCTGTACACCCCTCGCCTTAGCTCATAGGCACAAAATCTCCTACTGCATTAAGACTCAGTGAGTCAGCTTCCTTTTATAGAGGCAGGCAGCTTCAGATAAACCAAGAGTACTCATTAGGCTTATCCACAGCTAAGAGCTCCCCTTAGAGCCCTGCTAACTGTTACAGGAGCTGGCACCAGCAGCAAAGGAAGCTCTGCTAACATCATGGCTCTCTCCTCGGCGCTTTCTTCTGTTGTGCCAGCTACAGGATGACAGAGAGAACAATATTTCTGAGGCTGTGACATGTATTTGGCACTCTGCTGTATTCCGACACAAATTAAGGGCCCAGTCACACAATGATCCAGGCACAAAGTCCCTCTGAAGAAATAGCCCTGCTGTATCAAAAAAGAGAGATTTCAGAGGGAAGAAAAAAGACTTCTCCTGTACCAACTCCAGAATAATTCACAGCACTGCACTTCTGAAACCTTTTCATAGCTTAGATGTAAAATAAAATTGAGGAGAAAGTACTTTATGCTTTTCCCAAAAGCTAAACATACTGTAAACAGGAATCTTCACATGGAAAACTGGATAATTCAACATCCAAGCCAATTATTCATCTGTCAGCATCCTTTACAGCCTTTAATCATCTAAACTGCTAATTATCATACAGCCAGTCAGGCCCCACACATGGACAGGACATGACAAGGTAAAGGGTCTGCTTTATTTACAGCTCTCCTGTTTCATGTCTTCCAGCACAGGAGAGGAACAAAGCAGTGCTGATGGATAAAGATTCTTGTGATTCCCACCAAAAAAAAAAAAAAAAAAAAAAAAGAGAGAGAAATCAGGAGCTAATTTTAGAGACAGAAGCAGAAGAGCTCCAGCCCAGCAAACTCTGTAAGCAGCAATATCTAACCCCAAAATGAGTATGTATGAAGAAAAGCTTTATCAGCCATTCTAATAAGATAAAAACAATTCTTGCTTTCATACTTTTCAAAGTGCATTTTCCAACCATTTCCACTTCCCTTTGTTGCCACTGCTTTTCTTTACATGAAACACTGCTGAGGAGGAAAGGCAGAGGTTGTCTTTCTTTTTCCAAGCAGCTCTTTGGTGTGCGATTAGTGTGTGACGTGAGTAGAGCTTTCCTGCTGGAGCCAGGCTCGCCTTCCTTTAAAGCAGCAGTGAGAGCTAGACCAACGTCTCATCCAATAGAGGACACACCTTCGGGGACGCTGAGTTTGGAACATCAGTGGAGATACCCAGATAAAAGAGCAACTAAAAGTGCCATTGTTCTCCCTGATGCTTCACAGAAACACTTATTTTGGATGAGAGGAAATCACAGTAGAGTAGACCCTACAGAATCAGGTAACCACCTCCTTATCCTGGAAAGAGCATTTTAGCTGGACCCGTTGCTGCTTCCTAACGCTATTTAGAGATTTAATTTGGTGCACCAAGGCTTTAAGCAGAGCTTTAAGCACTGCAAGGACAAGCACTGCAACAGCAAAGCACGCTTTTTTTTTCAGATCATGAAAAAGGGAAGATGCAGCTCGCTCCTGTTCCATCTCACTAAGCCAAGCTACTCAGGATGCAGCAGTGTTGCTCACCCTGACAAAAGTAACACAAATCTGAGGAATACAAACGGATTTCTAAAGCACAATCAGCACGTTAGAGTCAGTAACATGCAGAGATGCAGGTAAATATTTGCCAGGCACCTCACACGGTCGGGTTAAACTAACTTCTTGCAGGAGCCTCCATGAAGCAGTTGATCTGCCAGATGGGTGACTGCAAACCAAGTCAGGAGAATGCTGGCCCAAAATGGTCCTGCCCAGCAGCCTCAGCACATCTCCTTGCCCACACACAGCTCCTGCCTTTTCACCTCAGAAGGGGACACCCAGCTCCCAGCAGCAGCAGCAGCAGCGTGCTTAACTTACCCGTCTTTACAAGCCAAGATGGACACGGTTAGCGCATTGCTGGTGCCGCAGGCGTTACGCCTGTCACACAGGCGCTAGGGATGCCTTCCGCTGCCCCTGTGCTGCCAGCACAGCAGCCACCCGGTGCCCGCAGCCCCACACTTACACAGCAAGATTGCTGTTGGTAATCCAGAGAGTTTGCCATCAAACTCCACTAATCACAGTGAAATCAAGTAATACCTTAAGATGCTTCAAACGAAACCGTAACCATGCAATTTTTCACGTGGCTTAAATTATACAAAAAGAAATATTTTCCCTGTAGTTCTGGGTTTAAAATTGGAACTAGATTGTAACAAACATCTCAATATTTCATATTGCTAAAAGCTCCTCCTGGTGCCACTGATTGGCTTGACTTAAAAAAAGGGAAAACAAATTGCATCATCTGCGTTTTCCTGTTCTTAGACATAAGAAAGAAGTGGAAGTCTGAGACAAAATGAGACAGGCAGAAGAAGGGTATCAAATTGCTGTGTAGCTCATCAGCAACGGAAACACAAACACTACATGAACTTTATCTGACTGTGTGGTGGCCTCATCAAACCCAGAAGTACAGAAAGCTCACTGCCGAGAGCTGGCCACTGCTCCCCCCTGCCACAGGTCTTGCTGGAGCAGGGTGACTTTGCCGCCCGGACCCACGCTGCCGCCTGGCACTTGTGCCCAGTCTCTGCACTTGTCACTTGCGAACCTGCTGGACAAGATAAGGGATTGCTTTGCTTGCAGAGGTCTGCTTCCCTGTGATAAACTTCCATCTCACCCATAACTAGATTTAAGATATGTAGGATACACTCATCTTCAGAGCTGTCACCAGAAGGGAAGTCTGTCAATGTCTTCAGCTTTCACAGGCTCCAGATAAGCCTCCCATTGCAATCTGTGCCCTTCATGACTTTCTGAGCTATCATAACCATCAAAGCCCTCATGCACTCCAAGATACAGGGTGCTCCAAATTAGATTCCATTTACCAGTCAAACTTCAGGGCCCCTGTTTGCTGAAGATTTAACAGGCAGTCAGATCTAAAAAGAGTTTGGAAAGGGAGAGGGAAGAAATTCATTCTCCACATACCCCTGCCCCACCAGGCTGCATGCTTAGCAATAGATTTCAAAACTTTCACAAACCTCAAACAGAAAAAAATAGGATTATCCATTACCATGTCAGCTTAAGTGATAACATAAATATATATCACAGAGCATCTGCCACTAAATCACTGTTTATAGATGTCAGATCTCATTTATTATTAAAAAAACCCCAAACCAAACACTTTTGAAGCCTTCCTTATTATTTCACAAGAAACAACTGATCTCTAAACTGCAAGGTGGAGCTACTCTGTCTAATCTTTTCATGCAGGGTAACTTCTATCAGCAACTCCAGTCTAGAGGATGTTCACAAACTCATTAGCATTGCATCAATTACTTCACCCCAGCCCGTGGCCTCAAAAATTCAACAGATTCTCCCCACTGATTTTGCTCATCAATCTCCATTGATTTTGCATGAAAGAACTTGGGTATCTCAAAAAAACAGCTTTTATCTTTTCT
Source organism: Ramphastos sulfuratus (assembly GCA_013399055.1). Taxonomy (NCBI): domain Eukaryota; kingdom Metazoa; phylum Chordata; class Aves; order Piciformes; family Ramphastidae; genus Ramphastos; species Ramphastos sulfuratus. The sequence continues at coordinate 133,804 of WBNM01040858.1, forward strand.
TCAGACAGCAAAAATTGTACATCAAGGTGTTACAATCCAACAGCAACAATAAAAAAGAAATCTCAAATTCACATCTAGGGGAGTTTTGTGGAGAGCGATCCTTGTTCATAGAGAGTAGAAGACCTTAAAGCAGTCAGTGTCTGTACTGCTGTGTGTGACTGCCAGGGTCTGAGCACCACAGACCTTTTTGCCTTCTTTCAATTAATTTGTTTCGTCCATTTCCCCCCCTCTTTGTGTCAGCTGCCTTAACAACTCTTAAGTCAGGCACTCAGGGATCAAATTACAGAATCACTGAATTATTTCTGAATATGCAATCTGTGTCCTCTTAGGTAAAGCAAAGCTTGGTTTGCAAAAGCCACTCATCTGTATCACTGTAAATTCACCTCTCCAGTCTGACCTCTCCGCTCCAGTCTTCAACCATCAACAGTGTTTTGCTTTCCAGGAGTTTTGCTGGCTTGCTTCACTGATTGTTTACGACTGTACAGTTACTGTACTTGAGAAAGAGTTCACTAGAACACGTGGGAAACCCACACAGGTGTCAGTCTCGTGACATTCAGTGCCCTCAGACAAAAGCTGCTCTTCCAAAGGGGACACACTTTAAAAGGTGAACGTTGAGCACAGCCTGATCTTGATCTCCGGCAGGCCCCCATCCTCTCGGTCGGGCAGCCAGGCAAGGCTGGCTGTGGCGTTGTGTGTGTGAGATCCACGGTGTGCGCTCAGGAGATCACCGCCGAGGTTGGCACCTCACAGCGCGGTGCAGCTCCAGTCGGCCGGTACAGTCTCCCACCTACCCACCAGCTAAGTTGATTAAAGGTAGAAGATCAATCAAATGCTATTGCCTCAGAAAGATTAATTACCTCAGCACTTTCTGCATTAATTATTAGTGTTCAGCTGTGAGGATAGAAGAACCCAGTACAGCAGAAGTAAAAGCACCCAACGGGCAGACGTGGTAGCCTGGGATGTATTTAGCCCAAGATTTATTATCTTTCACTAATGACAGTGTCTTCCTTTTTTCACTCAAATGACACCAAAGTGCTACAGTGTGTTTAGAACTCAGCAACACCTGAATTAAAGTATTACTGGCACGCTTCAACCTCATTGTGGAACTAAAAGCACACAAGAAAAGAACAAAACCAGAGAAAACATTGCTCTTGAAAAGAAACCCTGCCTGCTGGCAAGCACTCCTAGCCCCAGCTCTTGGACAGGCAACAAGAGAGTTAAAAAATTGTCATTTCATTTTCTCTTGTGCCCCAGCATGAGGTCTGCAGTCCAGCTGCCACAGCAGTCTTACTGATGATGTTTAAAGAGTATATTTCAGTGACTGCAGAGTTTCTGATTATCAGACAAGTCAGCATGGCAAAAAACACAGCCCCTTTCCCCAGGGAGGGCAACTTCCCTCTCTTCAGCTGTCTGCTGTTGGTCTGCAGCCCTGACCCTTTCTTCTTCACATCTACCAGATGGACAGGGCCCTGCAGGCCATCATTCAGGTCATCTTCCCACCATGCCTGTGCAAGGCCAGGCTGCCAACAGGGCTCCCCGGCAGCACAGAGGCCTGGCATCAGCTGGGCCAAGGTCTCCATGGGGCCAAGGGATACAGCACTTGCACCAGCCTGGTGTCCAGCCTGGCATTGGGATTCGAAGCCAAGGGCTATGGCAGAGCTGAGACTCAGCAAACATTCCTTGGTGGCTCTGACATTACCAGCAAGGAAAAGGACCCTGTCACATCATAGAACAGATTTGCTGCTGTTACAGAGCACAATTTCTTTGTCCTCTCAAATTCCTCAAGCTTCTCTTTAAAGCCAGTTACCTTTCTCATTCCCTGCTTCTCTGCCTCCTCGTGGAGCTTGTTCGAAACCCTCAGATGTCTGGCCTCAGCATGCAGAACCTGTGCATTCTCTCATGAAGCTTCACTTTGGCCACCAGAATCTCTCAAGCCTGTTCTCTGCTGTTGCCTGAGAGCAGTTCTAATCCCTAGCCAGCCTTCACTCTGCAGTTTAAAGAAACCAGAGGGAAATCCTTTTCTCTCTCTATAGGCATCCCATTCCCTTTCTGTTAATAACATTTCTTTACACCTGTTTCTCAAGTGAGTTTAAATGTGGGAAGCCAACATTATTCATAATACTCCCACTGTGGCATCATCAAAGCCTTGGATGTTGGTTTTTTCCTTCCTTTTTTTCCCCTGTACTGGGGGGAAGTCAGGGTTTGCTCAGTCACACTGGGTACTGGTGATTTATACTTTATCTTTGTAAAACTCAGTTGGCTTTTTCTTTATGTCATTCTCAGCTGGTGATTTATGTACTAGTTACATACACCCATTCCTATGAGAAAAGCTCTCAACTATTAGATTTCATCCCGCTGTTCTTACTACAAATCCTTAGCAAAATCCAATTCTTGTGTCACCCTCACCTCCTCCTCCTTGTATGCAGTGATGTTTGGCTTATAGACAGCAGAATATTTCATTGACATGTTCCTGCTTTGTGGTGCCAAGCTCAGTGAAGACAGAAATGGAGATTCTCCCATTCCTCTGTGTCTTTTCTTTCTTAATAACTAATGTTCCACCCTAATGTCATAATAATAGTTATTAGTTCTTACATCTATATAGAGTCCCCAGTCTTAAAACCCCTGTCACCGAACCGAGATAACAGAGCTAAGCAGGTACCCTTCTTGGGACACCTATGGCACCAATTCCTTGTTTCCCATTTGCATACTTCTTAGTTTCTTCTAGTGAATATTTTCCAGCAGTGAAGCTTGACTGAGCACTTGTTTTCTCTTGGCACTTTGTCTCTCAGAATTACAGATAAATAATCAAACGCTATCAGTTTTGATGTTATGGGAGGAAGATAATCTCTCTCCTCCACACAAACCACTGAACCTGCTCTGACGTTTAGTTCCATTATCATGGTTCTTCATCAGTCTGTCCTTGCTTTCATCAACACCATCCTTATCAAAAATTGAGGCAAGGTGAAAGTGTTCATTTAATTTTGAGGAAGAAATATGTACTATCTTTAATCATGAACAGATGTCATCCATGCTGCAAACCTCCTTATGTGGCTAAATACCACAGATTATGATCTTAAGTCTTCTTAAGACTAATTCTCTTGAAGTCTGATGATCACTTAAAGCCAGAGTAAGCTTTGCCCCAGCTACTCATTCCCTTCTTTGCTGACCACAAGTGGTAGTGCCTCATCTGAGGAATGGAATCGTGGAATTCTTCCATTTCAAAAGAACTCTTCTCCTCACCTAGGTCAGGTTGAACTCAGATGAATTCTTCTACCCTGTTCACCCAAGCAGCTTTGCGTGCTGCCACAAGAGAAGGTGCACCTGAGAGATACAAACATGCAGCCATAGGCACCTTTGGCAGTACCAGCTCAAGTAACCACAAAGTTACAGTCCCTAACAGCTTGCTCTTGGGCCACTCTTTCCTTTATGACACCTTGTGATTTCCATGACAGTTCTCTTGCCTTACTAGCTGCCAACTCATGTTCAGCATTGTTCTGGAGACCCTCTTCAGGCACCAGTTTCCCCCTATTCAAACCTGGGAAATCTCAGCATGATTTGCCTCATTAACCACTCCTTTAATTTGCAACTAGCTTTGTTTATATTGCTACTTCGGTTTTACAAAACAAAATTAATTAATTGTATATTACTTTCAGGTTTCTTGGGTCCTTTTTCCCCCAAAGATGCAATCATATTCCTCTGTCTGCTTCGTTTCTTAGCTGAACTGGGCATATTCCACTTTCTCCAAGTACAAGTAAGAAAAATCATAGAATCATACTGCTTGGAAAAGACCTTTAAGATCACTGAGTCCAACCATTAGCTGACTACCAAGTCTGGTACTAAACCGTGTCCCTCAGCACCGTATCTCTGTGCCCCAAAGCCTGACAACTCTTTTAGTCAAGTATTTCTTCTAGTGTCTGCCTCCCCTGGTGCAATTCAAGGCCATTTCTCCTCATCCTGCTGATTGTTCCTAGGGAAGAGGAGGCTGACCTCCACTTGGCTGCAACCTCCTTTCAGGGAGTTGTTGAGGGCAATAAGGTCTGCCCTCAGCCTCCTTGTCTCCACAGTAAACAACCCCAGGTCCCTCAGCTGCTCCTCACCAGCCCTGTTCTCCAGACCCTTCACCAGCTCCAGCTCCTCTATGTCCTTCTTGGAGCGAGGGCCCCAAAATCAAACCCGGTACTCACATGGGCCTCACCAGTGTCAAGTACAGGGGGACAATCCCTGCCCTGGTCAGGCTTGTCACACTGTTGCTGACCAGGATGCTGGTGGTGCTCTTGGTCACCTGGGCACACGTTGGCCCATATTCAGACAGCTGTCAACTAACACCCCCCAGTCTTTCTAATTTTACATGTCACACATGTGTTAAACAACCAAGCATGGCCAGGGTCAACGTGAACCTTTAGCCCCTGGGGTCAACATCACTGCTCACAGCCAGTAAGGCAGTCCCACTGGGACACAGGCTCCTAGGGGAGGGTCCCAGAGAGAACTTGTTACTCTTTGTCTGTGTTTGCAATGTGCTTTTTACATAAACATAATACAGGGTGGGGGTGGGGAAGGTGATATGGTTAAAATTCTTGCCATAGGGAGTTACTGGAGCATCTTTACTAGTTTGAGCAATTTATGAGCAGAAAATATATGACTGCCATGTACATTAGTGCTGTTACTTAAGGCTAATGTTCTCTGCAAACCTGTGTGTATTTTTATATTGCTATTTACTCAGTGTGACACTTTATTGGCATCTCTTCCTTATGATGCAGCTACCGCATGGCACTTTATGCTTTTTTTTAAGGAGGCAACTAAAGGAAGAAAAGACAAATCATTTTAAATAACCTATTTCTAATTTTAATTAGCACAGTCAATTAATTTTAAAGGTGTACATATAAAGTGTTCGTAGGTTTCTCGCCACCATATTCCTACAGTTATTCTCTCATCCTTGCTTTCGTCCTGCACTGGAAGTGAATTTTTAAGGCTTCCTCCCACCAATACTTCTCAGAGGTTTCTAACTGAAGTTGTGCTCATCTTTTGCAGTGGTTTGCAAGAAACACATTGGGATTGCCACTAAATGGAAAGTTTCCCAAATGCAGGAATTTCCAGTATTAGAGAAACAAAACCTAAGACCTGTATTGAGGAAAAACAAGGAGAAAACACTTTGGAACCTATCCCCAAGTGATGTGGCATCTGTCACCACCTTCCACAAGCCACTTAATGTCTCAGCAGTCTCTCAATTTTATTAAAGTGGTTTCATCCCAACTCTGTCTCTCCTTGGTAGGCAAAGCTGAACTAAATCACCATCAGATGATTAATCAGGCTTAATGTTTTAGACAATGTTTCAGATCAAGACAGGTCAGATATTAAAGATCTTAAGATAGAATGAAGGCCATGCATATCCTACTGTGTGAATTCAGCTCAGATTCCCTGACCATATATTCCTTTCTCTCTTCACACTAACAACATTTTGGTCCCTGAAAGAAGAATAGAGATACTTTGAATGTATCCTGCTGGGTGAAAGAAAGCACCAATCGAAGATCTGGCAGCATGGGTGTAGAGGAAACTGTAAATTCAGAATGTTTTCATTATGTTAGTACTGACCAGATGTGTCTCATGTGCAGAAATGAACTTCGGGCTGAGCACATTTCCACAGATCAGCAGACAAGACAGGCTCTTACCTACAGTAAGCCACTTGGCAGCAGTATGCTGAATAGAAACATGCTTCTTACTCAGACAAACGAGAGCACACAGTAGACATCTATCTGCTCGCTTTCCTGCCACTAGATGTTGCCATTAATGTAAGCACAAAACACTGACAGGGCTGCAGCCTGTGCTTTGCACACCAGCATCAGGCTGTGTTGTGTCAACTGAACCAGAGCTCTAGGATACAGGCTAGAGAGGCAAAAATCTTCACAGAACAGAAATGCTAATGACATTGTGATTTCAAGTTTAAAACCAAACTGTCAGGTAATTAGACAGGTGATTATGCTGTCCTCAACTTCACACTTGAAAAGACATCAGATGCCTGCTTGGGCTTCACACAGTGGTATGTGTCAATGCTACTCAGGCTGTCAAAGATGCATTACTTTCAGAGCAACATTCCAGAAGAATCATGATTCATATCTCTTCTGAAATTGCAGAAACTAGGTTCAAAAAGCACTGGTAAATCAAAATCCCAAGCCTCTTTTTAAATGGCAAGGCAGGATGCACATGCCTGTTCCAACGGCTCCTCATACACCAGGTCCTGTCCCATGCTCTCTGCATGAAAGGACCCAAGGAGCATCATGTTCATCTCAGTGAAGCATGAGTACCAGAGTTAGAAACAGCAAGAAAGACTTAAAAGCAAGATCAGATCAAAAGTATGCACGGCAGAAGCAGCAAACAATACACAAGAGTGTTTTCTTTCTTTGGGGTGGGATATTTGTAGCCCTTTTAAGAGCCTCACTCTGTGAATAATTCAGTTTGACTGCCTAGAATACTCTTAAGGCTATATTATAGCCTGAAATATATAAACAGAGACAAAAGCAAGCCAAGTAATGTTTCCAACACGGGATCCAAGGGCTGTGACGGTTCTTGTCAGCTGTCTGTCTGTTCAGAAGCAATACACTTCTGCATTATTTCAGGAACCTTATCACTTCTCTGAAACTGAGGGTCCCAAGGAACAGTGTACAAACTACAAGGAAGAGAACAGACCTCTTTCATGCTGACAAGCCCCTCAGCCTCTCTAGGGCAGCATGAGGAAAGGCAGCAGTGTGGTGCCAAGCCAGGCTGGGTCTGTCAGTGCCACCCTGGTGTCAGAAGCACTGCCGTATTTGCCAGGGCAGAGACCTAACTACCTTCTCAGAGAGCTATTTAAAGTGCACAGGACTTACTAAATCATTCTTCATGATACACTGAAATACCCCTTTTGGGCCAAGTTTTGCCCAGAACAGATGTATTTTCAAATCACTTATTAGGCTGATAACAAGGCCTCAGAGGCTTGCACACATTCAGGTGCCTCTTTATCGATGGCACAGTTCAGTTTAATTCAGATAAAGAGCCCCGTGACAATTCACAACTGACTGAAGCAGAGTGGAGTCTCTGACTGGCAACCACATCCCAGCAGACAGAGCAGCCTCAGTGTCCACAGCTCTGGTGTGCTCCTGAGCTCTCTCTGGCTTCCTGGAACTGCTGTCAGTGCTGCTGGACACCAGTGATAGCAGCGGAAGTAAGGTGACAAAAGCTAAGGAGATTGCTACTACATACCACAGCTACTCTCAAAAGGCAAGTCAAGAATTCCTTATTTCTGGACACTGCAGTGTCTTCAGAGACCTGTTCATCAGCCAGAATTCTTCCTGGTACAGTGAACTGCACCAGGCATCACTGCTGGATCAGGAAACGCATCAAAGCATGAAGTGCCTTACGCAGCATTTGCGACTGGCAAGGCAGCAGTGCCAGGCTCACCAAAAGCTCCTCTGTGGACAGCACAGCAGACCCATACACACACCAGAGCATCCATGAACTCCGCACGGCCCAAGAGGGTTTTGTTGGCAGTGGTCAGACCTTGCCTTTCTAGAAAGAGAAGGCTCCTGTGGCCACATGAGACTCAGCCTGCAGCTTTAACCACGCCTGGAAAAGAAGCCTCTTTTGCTACTCAAACACTTTCAGGGCTAGGGTGACCAGAGCACATCACTTACTGGACTCCGGGTCCGAGTTGCCGTCTCCCTCTGTCCGGCTGTTGGGCGAAGCTTGCTCATAGTACTCGTCCTGGGGGAAGCCGAGGGGCAGCGGGTGCGAGGCGCTAGCACCACTCGTGGGTTCATGGTCTCCGAGCCCACTGTCACTGCAGCTTTCCTG